>PVKB01005862.1:0-81928 GCA_004027205.1 Ctenodactylus gundi
CTGTGCTCTCCTGCTCTGAGACTTGCTACACTTTCGTCATCGTACCCAAGATGCTGCTTGACCTGTTGGCCCAGAAGAAGGCCATCACCTTCCTGGGCTGTGCCACCCAGATGTTCACCTTCCTCTTCCTCGGCTGCTCTCACTCCTTCCTGCTGGCAGCCATGGGTTACGATCGCTACGTGGCCATCTGCAACCCCCTGCGTTACACGGTGCTCATGGGACGGGGCGTGTGCCTGGGACTAGTGGCTGCTGCCTGTGCCTGTGGCTTCGCTGTGGCACAGATCATTACCTCCTTGGTGTTTCACCTGCCCTTCCGCTCTTCCAACCAGCTCCATCACTTCTTCTGTGACATCTCCCCTGTCCTCAAACTGGCATCTCACCATTCTCACATTAGCCAGATCGTCATCTTCATGCTGTGTGCTTTGGTCCTGGTTGTCCCTCTGCTGTTGATCTTGGTGTCCTATGTTCACATCATTTCTGCCATTCTCCAGTTTCCCTCCACGCTGGGCAGGTACAAAGCTTTCTCCACCTGTGCTTCTCATCTCATTGTCGTCATCGTCCACTACGGCTGTGCCTCCTTTATCTACTTGAGGCCTAAATCCAACTACTCCTCGAGCCAGGATATTCTAATATCCGTATCTTACACTATCCTTACCCCGTTGTTCAACCCGATGATTTACAGCTTAAGAAATAAAGAGTTTAAATCAGCTCTTCAAAGACTGGTACAAAGAACAATTCCCCTGCTGCGGTGTTTACACGGATCTTGCTCATACTAAAAACCAGAGCACAATGTATGTAGAGGAAAATTCTTTCAGTGGAAATGATCAAGCAATTGAGTATCATGTTCAGGAACAGAGATTTTTTTTCTCTCTCATCTCCAAGTACAAAATACAGGAAAACACAACTTTTAACATGGTTATGTAAATTATTACCCATCGGTGTCTTTTGAATTGAGTGAAAAGTAATTAAAAGTGCATATTTGCTTAGGATATTAGGTTCTAACAATATTGCCTTCCAATCTCTATTACCTTAGAAATTAAAACTGCGGAATATAAATTTAGCTCTCCAAGCATTTAAGATATTATTTTAAATAAATGATATTTAATAATATTTGTGAAATGTTTTAAGGAAATGAATTTTCTGTTTCTGAAAAAATAAATTTAACTTTTTTAAGGACATGAGAGTCTTCTGTCTCTACACTATGCTTTTGTTTACTATTCTTTTGAATCTCAGCTTTTCAATATAGTTAAATCACAACTTTGAATGAGACAGCACTTATAAAGTACTGTTACAATGTTTGGATACAAGAGACAGCTCTAATACATGTTTATGTAAGAAAAATACAGAGAAGCTATCCATTTCTGTATTTTCATAGATTTGTAGGTAACGTTTCACTTTTATTACATTAGGACAAATCTAAATTTGCTCAGTATACCCTGCAGATATCGCCAGAAACACAGGTTAAGCAACGGATCTCAATATTACACATCTTTGCCTGGGAAAGGGAAGCTAACCTTAAACCTGTTTATCTAAACATTCATTAAGCAGGGGATTCTGTGTTCAGAGTAATCCGATTCTGTTCCTCGAGCGACTCGGGAGTCCTGTGTGCGTTTTAATTATCTCTCCTTTCTATAGGAATGAGAGCAAACACGCAACTATGCATGGAGATACCACCTCATTCATTTCTTTTCAAGATTCACTTGCAAATAAAGACTTTCCGATCGATTTATTTGGTTTCTCAATGTCTTCCTTTCCTTCTACCGATCTGTTCAACAACAATATATGACTTCCAGGAGTCAAAGCAAGAGGGAGGAAGCGGGGATCTCTCATTCAGAGCCCTGTTTACTGTCTCCCAAGGATTTTACTCAATTATCTTTCTCCCATGTCTTTGAAACTTGATGTTGCTGAGGATGACACTTAAAGAAATTGGAAAATGAAACCAAATTAGTTTATGTATAGACGAAATTACCTTTTCCTCAGACTTATTGCTCACCACAGGCCCCTAAGCCTATCAAGTTGCCCCATGAAAAGGAAATTAACCTATTACATCTAAAATAAATCAGCTGAATGTGCTGTTTGCACCTGCACTTTGAGATTTTACTTTAAAATATTACTCCACTCACATTTTAGAGAGGTCTTGGAAAGTATGTATTGTAATCTACATTTCATAGATCAGAAGCTGAAACTCAGATGATTAAAGTGACTTATCAATGGATGGGCAAAAAAGCTGATGCTGAGTCCACAGGATGTGTTTCCTTAGTCAGAGCCCTCGTATGATTCCTTGCAAAGACTATGAGTGCTTTAACTGAGAGTAGAATGCACATTTATGTGCATTCTGAGCCATGTGGCATTGTGGAAAAAAATACTCATCCTCTTAGTATTAGACAAATTGCTTTCAAACCATATTCCTTTCCAAGAGAAAGTCCATTGTTGTGTTAAAAAGTCATTAAATTCAGAATGATTTTCCTGACATTTTTTTCTTCCTCTTGTTTTTTGTTTGTTTTTGTTTGGGGTTTTTTGTTGTTGTTGTTGTTTCTTTGGTATGACTCAATAATGACCTTGACATTGGCCCATCCTCCCACAAGTTAAATTTAATTTCTTATTTTCTCTGTTCTTTTACACACACGCACACATACACACATCCTAGTTAATTTTATCTTTGCTTTCTACACACTTACAGGATAGTGGCAAGATTTTGAGATTTGGTGTTGGTTTTGGCAATAGAGCAAAGTCCCTTTTTAACTGGGCCACTTACTCCAGCTGAGTTTGCATATAACTTTGCTCTTGAGAAAAGGGAAGGACATTGAGGAAAATTGCATATTCGGTTGAAGAGAGTGGCTATTCTTCTAACGCCTACAATGCGTAGTTTTTGGTAGAAATTAAAAGCTCCAAAATGAGAAGGTAGAATTCCACAGCTAGAACTTTGCAGAAGGGGAAATAAACTTACAGGTGATGGAATGTTCCATGAAGTATGCCCACTGAGCGTGGGGAACACACCAGAGACGGTACCATCATTACCTGAAGGAATGACATGGATGCGGTTGGTACTCTGAGGGGATAAAGTGAGGCTGGTACTAACATGCAGTGGATGGCAGTTGTCCACTGCTCCTAAAAAATTTCAACAGAAACTTAAAGCAGAAGCATCTGCCCTCATGCTGTTCCCATCTCTCACACGTGTTGGAAGCCAGGCAAACGAGTTTTAAGGACGTCTAATTTACAGAACTCCAACTGAAACAAAATACAGAACAATGAGATGGGACTGATTTGTTTGATTTGGCCTTGGTAAAATGTGGAGGAATATTTGAAGATCTCTAGAGAACACTAATGAGATCTGCCCTCCTGAAACTAAAGTGCGCAATGAAATGACAACCTCGTGAGAAAGTTCAGTATTAGAGGAAACTGGACCCCTGGGTTAAAGCACACAAGCTGAAGCAGTCAAATTAATGGAAAAAGAACTTATTTTTTAAAAGAAAAAGAGTTATGCACATTTTATAACGTTCAAGAGTAGCAAGTATTGTTATTTCAGAATTTATTCTAAAATACATTAATAAGACATCAGTTATTATCATAGTTTAAAAATCACAAAAAGATGAAGTAAGTACATCTAATCTTGGAGAACTTATTCTCTATACAAATAAAAATGGAAATGTTAAGCTTAGAGGAAAAGACTTGAATTCATAAATTACTTATACTATGTAACAATGTTAAGTAACTATGAAGGATAAAATGAAAGCAATATTTTAAAGATAAGTAAAAATCTTAAGAGTATTTTTAATATAAAAATAAAGTTAAGTACTATAAAGGAATGAGAAAAGCCAAATAATTTTCAAATGAAATAATACAATTTTCAAAAAATATATAGTTTTTTTAAAAATTTAAGGGTTCATGTAGAAACAATTGAAGTAATACAATTTAAGACAAAGCATCATCACTCAGACTCAGATTTTTTTATAGATGAGAAAAAGATAATCAATTAATACAAAGCCGCAGACAGGCAAGAATAAGAAATTCTGAGAATGATTGTACAGTAGACTGACCTAACACCTACCATATACCTAAGAAAACTCAAAAAAACAAGATTTTAATTGTTTTCTCTTGAAAGAAAGTAAATGTTTGCAGAGATAGGTGTGTTTATCCTGATTTGAACATTATATAACATATGTATGGAAACATCACAAGATAATCTATTAATACAGAGTATATAATAGTCTGTCCAACCTCCTAGATAGCTGCCTAGAGGCAGTCAGGATTAGTCCCCAGTTTCCTTGGTTCTGTGCCTAACAAAGCTTATAAAAGCCCCTGAAACCTCCTTCATTCAACCCGTGGTCTGGGCAGATGTTGGAACAAATGCACAAGAAGAAATCTAGTAGGTGTTGGTGTGCAGGTTGTGTAGACAAGATTTCCCCTTGTTCCCAGTACAGTGTTATGGGGGAGCCCAGGACTTCTAGTGTGAGTCCTTATACTTCTAAGTTTTCAAGTTTCTCTGCAATTAACATATTTTATTTTATTTTATTTTATTTTATGGCCATGAAGATTGAATAAAAAGATGTATACAACGTTTTAAGAAACTTTCTGACATGTATTCATTCAACAAGTTGGGCCCAATTCTTGTCAAACACACTTTCATTCATTAGTTGAAGTGAAAAAAAAAACTTTGCTGTTTTCCCTTAGCAAGATTCTCACTGATATACTTAATATTTTAAAATAATAATAAAATATAATGACTATAATTTTCTTCTACATCTATATTAATTTTTGGACTTGATTCACTTTTTACTGAGAATTAATTCACATAAAGTTCCCCTTTTTAAAGAGTTAATACTATGAAAACATTCAGAACTACAATCACTATTTAATTCCACGCTATTTCATTAACAGCCCCCCCCAAATACATATTTATTAGCAGGCCCCATATTTTTTTTCTCTGGAAACCATTGTTCTTAACACTTGCTTTTCTGCAAGGCTTTCGTGAATCTCCCCTTGGTAATTTTCAAGACAACCTTTCTCATGGGGTTCACTCTTTCCGTTGCCTGATGGTCCATCCCGCAAACTTTTTATGGTTCTATTACACAGTATCACTTACATCTGTCTTCCTTCCCATAGTAGATCAACCCACATAATTTATTTGTCACTGTAATGTCTAATGCATGCTCTTTCAAAACAGTCCTCATGTAAAAGTTCTGGCTTGAGAATTTAGTTCTTCCTGGTATCTCAATGTTTTTGCAAACTTTTTTTCAGAAAGTCTGAAAGTTCCTCCATGCTAAAAGAATACTGATCTACATCATAAATGCTTCGTGTAGATGAAAAGAGCTTTTCGCCTCTGTTTTGTCTTCTGAGCATCTGTTCTGTTGTCCAAGTTTAGATTTTTTTCTCTTTCTCTCAAATCTCAGAGGCCTTTCATTCTTAGAATCCCAGAAGGCTACCAATACTCTCCAGTCCAATTATAGTATCTGAATTAGTGCATGAATACAGACCAAGCCACTTTCAGCCCTTTAAAACCTAAAAGTTTTGGCATCTAAGCACCTAAAGGATTTGTGTATTAATGTACCAGTGTGTTTTCTTCCAGACGGTGACACTTTCGTAACAGATGTCATCACTTTTACACTTGACTTCCTGCTCCCTCCAACATTCCAAAAAACCATCTGATTGTGACTCATTCAATGTAAAATCAAACACCCACTTCCTTGATCTTTTGGAGATAAGTGGGTAAGTATAATTTCTTTAGCAATTACTGTCTGAAGAAAGAAATATTTTCTAGTAGAATTTCAAATTTGAACAGTGTAAGTAAATTTATTGTTATAAAAATAATCACATGTCAGAGTAAAATTTTACTTCCTCTTTCTTTGCAATGAAGGAAGCTGGTATTCTGAGCATAGAAACACACACAAATACAGTCACATATACATGTGGCGCACCTTCATGGAAGTACCTGATGAAAAAGGAAATAAACAAGGGACACAAAAGTTTATCACTGTAGATTTCTCTTCTTTAATAAATTATTTTGAGAAAGATATAAAATTAGAAGTAATATGAACTATAATAGGAAAGAACAGAATAGATTCAGAAAATAAATTATGGTACATGAGAAAACCCAAAAATAAAAGGAGAATGAAACCACACCATCATTTTTTAAGTATTTAAATAAAATCTTTCATGTGTATATGACTGGGTGGAGGCTGCAGGTTATGTAGAATACATTGCTATGTCTCTCCCACCTCCATAGAAGCAGTGCATGTATGGACACGAGACTTCGATATAGACAAATTAATTGTAAAGTAATACAAGACAGAATTTACCCTATTCCTTATACATGCATGATTTTTGGATTTCTAGGTGTTATGAAGAGAAAACACCCACAGGGGTTCTAGCAGTCAGAAGAGCTGTATTGGGGAACAATGAGGGGGTGGAATAAGAAAACATAAACATTAAACAACATAAAAAAGCATAAAAATAACAAGATGACTCTGGTCTAGAATTGAGGAGATTGTGCATACAACCAAATTCTTGCTTGAGACACCAAAAGAAAGCTGATGATTAAAGAATGTGGTAAAGATATTTGGTGTAGAAAACCTTTGTGATTAAACTACATCCTCTCGGCCTTCCTTGTGTTAATGGTCTGCTAGCCACACTCCTGTTTCACCTGTTTTTCTGCTCACGTGTCCTCATACCTCCATGCAGATTACAGAGAATGAACCTCACACATGTACCATAAAATTTGCAAAAAAATGGATAATCATTATTGAATTATTCCGGAAAGTCAGAAATAATAGATTATAATAAAAGTATAATAAAATTCACTTTATCTGAATAAATGCTATTGAGATAGAAAGAGATTAATCTTCTGAGTCTCGGTATGCAGGAAAGGTGAAAGCACTGGGAAGGTGTTTATAGTAAAATGACACTGTGCTTCCTTCCCCTCTCCCAAATTCATTCACAGAAGGAAGTTATCCAGATGCAGAGCTTTAACAGAACTACTGCGGTTGGGCAGTTCATCCTGGTGGGCTTCTCCAGCCTCGGGAAGCTCCAGCTGCTGCTTTTTGCCATTTTCCTTCTCCTGTACTTAACCATCCTGATGGCCAACGCGACCATCATGACGGTTATCCGCATCAGCCGGACTCTGCACACTCCCATGTATGGGTTCCTGTTCATCCTCTCCTTCTCTGAGTCCTGCTACACCTTCGTCATCATCCCCCAGCTGCTGGTCCACCTGCTCTCGGCCACCAAGACCATCTCCTTTGTGGCGTGTGCTGCTCAGCTCTTCTTCTTCCTTGGCTTCGCCTGCACCAACTGCTTCCTCATTGCTGTGATGGGCTACGACCGCTACGTAGCAATTTGCCACCCGCTAAGGTACATGCTCATCATGAACAAAAGGCTAGGGTTGGGGTTGGTTTCTCTATCGGGAGCCACAGGTTTCCTTATTGCTTTCGTGGCCACAAACCTCATCTGTGACATGCCTTTCTGTGGTCCCAACAGAGTTAACCACTATTTCTGTGACATGGCACCTGTCATCAAGTTAGCCTGCACTGACACGCATGTGAAAGAGCTGGCTCTCTTCAGCCTCAGCATTCTGGTGATCATGGTGCCTTTTCTGTTGATTATTATATCTTATGGATTCATAGTCAACACCATCCTGAAGATTCCCTCCGCTGAGGGCAAGAGGAAGGCTTTTGCCACCTGTGTCTCTCACCTCACTGTGGTCTTTGTGCACTATGGCTGTGCATCGATAATCTACCTTCGGCCCAAGTCCAAGTCCGCCTCCGACAAGGATCAGTTGGTGGCCGTGACCTACACAGTGGTCACTCCCCTACTTAATCCTCTCGTCTACAGCCTGAGGAACCAGGAGGTCAAGACTGCACTGAGAAGAGTTATGGGGATGTCTCTAGCTAGCAAGATAAGCTAATGAAAAGAATCAAAATTAACTTGGGAAGTCAGAGACGAAATCAAAGACTTAAATTTTTGTCTATCTGGACCATGTCTCCCATCCCCAGAAAAAAAACACAGATCAGTCAATACGCAGCATTGTTCAATGGATATCAATAAAAAGAAAAATAAATAAAATAGAAAAAGGAGAAAAAGAACATAGTTTTTGAGGAAAGACACCACCCAAAATAAGATTTACTTTTTCTGGTTAGAAAAAAAAATGAGGTCTTATCTAGTAAATTCACTCTGTACCAACTCCCATGAAAATAAGAAAGCAGTCTTTTTCTTTTCTCCTGCTTCTCCTTCTCCTCCTCCTCCTCCTCCTCCTTCTTGTTCTGGGTTCAAACCCAGGCCTTCACGTATGGTAGAAAATCTCTCCACCTCTGACACCCACTTTAGTCCCAAAGAGTAATAATTTTCAAAAAGTGAATCAACTGCTTATGAACTGGAGAGAACAGCTAGAAAAATGATGAAAAGATATGATAATGCAAGGTACTCAGTTTTATTAAAAGGGTGTATAAAAAGTGATAAGAATATAAATAGCATTTTTTTCTGAAAGAGAAAAACACTTGGAATCGGTGGGATGAGAAGAAAAGTGAGAAGTTTGAACTAGGCCTTAAAACGAGAGTAAGTTTTCAGTACCAAGAAACTGAAACTATTTTTTTCCTGCGACAAAAACACTACTCAACATTCTTAGAATCGCTGGTCGTTTTTCAAAGCTGAATTCTAGATTTGTATCAGGTTAATTACAAATTAAATGTTTCATTTTTGCTTATAGCTTTGCTTGCCTTCATAGAGTGATAATTTTATTTCACAATGGACTAAAGGCTGCTGTGAATAACGTCCTATGCTTACTGATCAATTGCCAGGAGCCCACAGGAAGCAGGTAGAGCTCTTATCTTTCAGTTGATCATTCATGTAGAATTTATGTGAATTTAACATCTTGTTGCAATCATTTGCATTATGAACACCAAACAGAATTGATTTTAAATCCTAATTCAATTAGTGTTCAAACCATGCCATGTAAAACATATTATTTTAAACTACTGAAAATGATGACTTTTGGATTTTATCTGGACAAAAAGCTTTATTTTTGCTGTTATTACTGTTGTTTCAGTGTATATGTAAATTATCTAGTTATTACAGTACTTGTGTTTTAGTTGGGAAAGTTGAATACTATTAATTACGCTGTATTTTCTGTCCAGCCATTCAAATGTTACCAGGTAAAAATCCCCCTGCATTTCTAAAGTGATGTTGCACTATACAAACTAGATCATATTATGACTGTGTGATTGTAAAATGACACATAAACGGAAAAAAATATTTTGTGTGATATTTTTATAAAGCATTCTGACTTCTTAGAGCACAATGACCACGTAAGCGGAACAAGCCACTTGCTATGTGCCTTCAGATTTCAGCCATGGCGACGTAAGTCATGTGTATTTGTTGTCAAAGTTTGTTTGTTTGTTTTTAACAAAAGTTCTATTTATTATCTTATTATTCTACTTGTGAAATGTAGTTTTTCAACTCAGTGACCTGGTGAAGTACAATTTTTTAAAAAATGTTTCTAATGCAGTGAGAGTGAATGTTTCCAAAAAATTAAATAACTGCAAAATAAAATTTAAAAATCAAGAAGTATTACTTACTTGGGTAATTTTTCTGCTCATCTTTAAACACATTAAAATTCAGATAATGCATTCTGGACAGTTAATGCTAGGATTCTGAAGAAGTCCGATCAGGTAGTCTAATACTCAAACTAAAATCTTTATTTCCAAATGAAAATATCAGTATGTGTACAAATATTTAGTTGGTTGGAGTGGAGCAAAACATCTTTTATGTTAAATTGATTCTTTTGATTGTCATTTTGGTCATCATCTTGGATTAACTATCCTATTACCTGGTCCTACGAGGTCAGGGGAAAACTCTTGTATGGTTTCAATTTTACAAAAACGTTTTAATGAGAATAAAAACTTAATACACCAAAAATAAGTGAAGTGCTGTTTGACAAGTCTTGTTTTTTCAAGTTATCATTCAAGCCCTACATTACCAAGAAATGCAGTGTTTCCATCTTGGGGTCTTCTGTTCTGAATTTTTTTTTCCAGAAATCCCCAAGATTTCTATATACAAAAGGAGACTCAGCGCTCTCACACCCAAGCCGAGACAGGTGCACTGGGCGCTGCTGCTACTCCTGGCCTCCACTCGGGTCACAGGTGGCTGCTCTGAGGATAGACAGGCTGTCTCACACAGCAAAGTCATGGTTCTTTGGAGGAAGTTTATCTGTTTGGTCCAGGTATTCCCGGGACTCCTTCACACATGTTTTCTGGGTTTCAGCTCTGTCCCGAGCCACCCATTGCCTCAGGAACACTGAAGCCAAATTTCTTCTTCTGGTCAGGCATCTAGACTTCAAGTTGCAGTCTCTCTTTTACTCTATAAGAATAACTAGCATCTATTAGATGAGGCCTTTTCCTCTCAAACTAAAGTCCAAATCCTCTTCCTTTCTCCATCCTTGCAAAGCCAAACAAACAAAAAACATTTGTAACACTAAAGCCTACTCTCCTCTGCATATACCAGTGTATCTATTTACCTGTGAAAGTTCTTTCTAGTAACATCAAAGGAACTTTCTCACTAGAAAAGTGAAAAACTTCAAGAAAAAAAAATTTTAAGATTAAAACTATCAGCATTCTTCCTCTGGCAGGATACTCTATATTTATCTTCTAAATAATAACAATTAAAATATCAGCTTGACAAGGACAATTACTTGAGACTTTCTATAAAATATTACCCTTAACTAACTAAGGTGGTAATTTTTAAAAGAAAGTAATAGTGTTTTAGTTTGTTTTCTTTAGTTCTCTTTAGGATGCTATGAATATCACTTTGCCAGACAGGACACATTGTAGAATTTTCAATTTGTTATTTATATTAGTTTTTTTCCTGAAATCACACACAAATATAAACATTAAATAATATTTTCATGAAAATGTCTTTGTTTTGGTTAACATTTTACAATGCAAAAGTTCCTTTTGATTTCTCTATAATTCCCAAAGTAAATGCTTTTATATTTAAAAAATAATCCCTTTTTAAGCAAAATTAGATAATTATTTTTGCAACTAATAAATAACTGAAAGAACATAGGTAATAAAGGAAAAAACTCACACTAAGCACAGACTTCAGAATTTAAAACCTGGCATTTTTTACCAGTGATTTCAACTTAAAACTCCAACTTTCCTGCTGTCTTTGGTAGAGACCATGGCCAGAAGACCATCAGATATCTGGTGCAAATAACTGCAGATATGGATATCCTCGATAACTTTTGGTCATTGAGGAAAAATAGGTCTGTGACTAGGACAAGCTGGAAAACCCCAAATTCACAGGTACTTTGTGTGCACCCAGAATTCATACCCTGATAATACATATTTTCTGAAGTGATACTTCTGTTCTTCTCCCAGTGTGTAACTGACCCTTAAGGGGATTCCCAGGGATCTCCCAGGAATCCCACACTGGGCACAAAAACCCCTGAACCTAAGAGTTCTGTTTGGTGCATCAGTACCAAAAGGAAATGTGCTCTGAGGTCACTCCGAGGTGGACCCGAATCACCAGAGACAGACTTTCAAACAGGACAAGTGTTTTATTTAGATGAAGACACAGACAGGTATCAGAATCACATAAAATCCAGGAAAGTTTCTACAATCTTGACAAACTACCAGAAACGTGAGGAGAAAGACAGACCACTGGTAAAAAAAGAAATCTGGGGAGGAGATAAGCAGAAAACTCTCGAACAAAAAATATATCAATATAAATATGATTGAATCCACATAAATATTCAGCAGGAAGTCAAACCACAAAATAACCTTAATAACCCAGTAGACACAGTAGCCTACTCTGACACATATTGAGCCTCTCCCAGGCAATCTAGTCTGTATTAAATGGACTGAGGGACCCAGTGACTATGTTGGCAGTGGGCGACACATTCTATACACTCAGAAAGGTCTATTTTGCCTCATAAATTAGTCACCTGGCCACTGCTGGAAGCCAACAATATTTATTAACTCTGAATTTGGGGGGGGGGGGGGATTTATCTCCATTCTGCCTTTCATTTGCTGAAATGACATACTGAGAACTAGATGTAATGCCAGCTTTGAGACAGAAATATGTCCTCTAGTGGAAGAAACACGGGCAGAAATGGTAATTGATATATGGTAGGTTGGTGGGAACCCTAGGAGTGAGGTATAGAGATCGTCTCTCAATACCTAACCTCCATGTTCACCCCAACTATTTTCTCCTTAATCTTTTCCCTCTTCCCCAACCCAGTTCTCTACTGGCCTATCAACTTCGGGATCCAAAGGAAGAGTACAGAGCCACGAACTCAGTGAGATCTTTCGGCCTCCTTAAGTTTTCCACAGGGTTCAACAAACCAGAAAATAAAAGAATATGGTGCTTCTTGGGGTTACTTGCTTTGCTATCAGAGGGAAATGGGGCAATAATCAATTCTGGTAAGTAAGAAGATGAAATACAACATTGAGAATCCTTTTTGCTCTCCGTTGTTGGAGATGAAGAAAGACACCTACAATCTCTTAAAGGTTGTTTCTCCAAGAGTTTTGATTTCTCAGGATCAAAGATTTTAATCAAATCTTGGGCTGAGGGAAGTAAGGAAGCATGGCAAAGCCAAATTAATGGATTAAATAGACATAAATAGCTACTGTGTCACTACAATCAGTATCAGAACTGAGAAAGGGAGGTTCGAATGATATTTCAATTTTTAAGTTTTTCTCCTTTAGTTGCTTATGCATCCCACGATACTTTATCTATTTTTTTTGAGTTTCAGTGTGATGAAAAGTTAACACTTCTATCAGTGGCTGTATGACACTACTGTGCCGTGACAACACTCAGGAAGGACACGCACCACTCCGAGGAAGTTGCAAATACACATTTTTTACCTATGTCACCGGATTCACTCTCAACTCCTTATCTCATGTGGGACCCAGGAGTAGTCGAGGTCACAGTACCCATCACCCATCTCCTTGGTCATCACCTGCGTTTACCTGGTAACTGCGGCTAGGACTCACTAAATGCACCTGCTGCTACTCTCTTCTTGCACCGTTCCAGACGGCCACATCATCTCTTCGGACGCTCTCACACCCCCCAGCCACGCTAGAGGATTTAGCCACCTTCGTCTCCCTCCACCAAAAATCAAACCCAAGCCTTGGTGCTGAGCTACATCCCCAGCCCAATTTTTATATTTTTTTATTTTTCTGGGATTACAAACATGCGCTGCTACAACCGGTGGAGTGACTACATAGGTAACCCTATATGGCACGGATATTTATCCTGGGGTTCAGCACTTCAGATAGGGCACGGCAGATAAGCCAGAGTAACAAATACACCAATGTCCAATTTGATGAACCAATGAGTCTATCAGGAGTGTGGGTGAGAAGTTACTTTCAGAAGCGTAGTCAAGGAGCTATGTAGAAGAGCACAGGTGAGGGGTCATTTACAGGCCCATAGGTGACTCGGAAGGCGGAGGCTTTGCAGAAAAGCCTACCCAGCACAGGGCACAGCTCACAGAAGCTGATTATTCCTTCTGTCTCTAATTCTCTTTTCTTCGCAAGTGCTAATTTGCTCATATCTTTCACACTTTGGTGTAAGTGCTCACCTCAACAGCTCGATCATACACCCACCCCCATCGCCTTTAATCTCCTTGCCTCGCCTCACTTCTATAATAACGCGTGTTGTCCTCCATCATCCTCTCTGATTCACCAACTTGTCCTGATTTTCACTCTTTCTCTTTTCCCTTCTCTGCACTATGGAACAAAGGCAGGATTCTGTCTGTTTACTCACGCATCTCTTGAGTGAAATACGGCCTACCAGTAGTAAGTAGTATTATATTTGATTAAGTTTTTGAAGCCATGTAAAGGAGATGTCTTCTCTTTGCTGATACACATGTATGCAAGCTTTAAAGCCCAGAAATAATCTCCAATATTATTTATTCAGTATGCCCTTTTCCAGAGAATTCTTTCTCTGTCTTTATGTAAAACTAATGGGGAAAACGAATTACGGGAATGCATCTCTCGACCACAGTTTTGCGCTTGCAACCCTAATGAGGAAAATCATTTTCTATCATCCAGGATTTAAAATCTCTAACAGAAAGAGAGAGACTGGAAGCCATCCAACACTAATTCCCTAAGGAGGTAGTTAGCGAGATTCTACATCTGAGATTTTTCCACAGTTGCTCTGTTTCCTTCCCAAGGCCTGGTTATTGAGCTTTCTCCTCGACTACATAAAGTCTCCAGAAACCTTCTAAAATTAATATTGTTTGCTTGCCTGAATTGTTTGATGCCATGAACTGTAATGAGTCTGAGAAGTTTCACTAGCAAGTTAAGATGTTAGTCTTTGCTGGGCATAGTGGGACACAACTATACTTCCAGTTACTTGGGAGGCTGTAGCAGGAGGATTCAAGGTTGAGCCTAGCCTAGACAACTGACTGCTAGCTGTCTCAAAAATAAAATAAAACCGGTTGAGGATATAGTTGAATATTCCCTGAATTCAGCCTCCAGTATGATGAAAGGAAGGAAGGAAGGAAGGAAGGAAGGAAGGAAGGAAGGAAAGAAAGAAAGAAAGAAAGAAAAGTTAATCTGCTCCAGTTTCTGAGATGGCAGTAGGAGACTCCAAAGTCAATGACAAAGAACCCCCGATTTCTTACAGGAATAACAGTAGCCAGAGGAGAGAAATGTTTGCCAAGCCCTGGTTCCCTCAGGGACATGTGAAGAGGTCTGGGTGACAACTGTAGGCCCAGTGGTCTTTGCTGCTGGAAAGGAGCCCAAGGCATGAGTGATCAAGTCAACAATAATGCGCCCAGATTTGTTGAACTTCAAACTAGCTTCACTCTGACACTGTCTCCTGACCTCCTTTTTCTCAGAATGTATCTTTCAGAAAACTTTAAACTAGTTCTTCCTCTACCTCTTTGAACATTTCTCATCAATTTTAGAACCCAAGAGTGTCTTCCTCCTGGAGGTCCCGAGATCCATCCTGCGCCAGGTAGGAGCCCAATCTCAGTGGGTGTCTTGCTACAGTCATTAAACTATGTCCTGTGATAAAGACAGCAAAAGCTTAGTTTCCTATGCAGAAAGACAAAAATAAACAGACGGCCTAATGCCCTGAAGTCCTTTCTCACTAGATTACCACAGTGTTTACAACTTTTTCACCCTTTATGGGTCGAGTTGCCGAGTTCAGACTGCACTTGTACCGAACGGAACTTCTTTTCTGTTATAATAACTTTAAATAAAGTTTTCTTGCCTAATTAATACTGTATAACACATGTTTTGCTTTGACTTAAGGTACTTGGTGTTTTTATATGGGCAACAAGCATGCCTGTATCAGGAAAAATGATATCTCTCTTTATCTTCTAAGTCCATCTAGTATAGATTAGTATAAATAAGATTATGGACAAAAGCCAACAGATGCATCCATTTCCAGAAGAGCAGAGAAATTCAAAGACACACAGAAAATTATTTTCCAACAGTTTGTTTTCTGCATCTTGAAATTAAAGAAAGCTGATATTTTTTTCAATTTTGGGCTACTATAGAATAACAATAAATCTCTCTTACTGCTTATGAACAGGCAGACTTGTATAGAAAAAAAATATCTACACAAGAGTATTTTACCCTCAAAGACCAGAAATTTCAAGGTTTTCTCCAAAGCAGTTATATTTGAGAAAATAATTGCTAGGACTCAAAGTCACCAATTGTCTCAAGAACATCAGTCTCTTTTCTCTCAAAAATTCAACATTTCTCCTTTACTATCTGCTTCTCAATTTTCCTCAGAAGCCCTGACTGTCATGGAATCCTAGACCCCAAATATGAGAATGAGCAAAGTGTTTTTGGCTATCACAACACAGTTGGGTCACGGATGTATTCTTTTATAGAAACAAGTCAACTTATTTGAACAAATAACCCAGAAAAGCAATAGTTATTTCTTTCTGCATTTGTTTCGGTTATCCTACACTTCTGCAGCACTGTTTATCCCATATAATTCCCCCACATTTCAATAGGAGTTAGGAATAAACAAAGTTGACCTTTCAAAAGTTTCTTTAGCCTTGAGACTTGGGGCAGGATGGGGATTCCTGGCACATCAAATGAAGAACATCCGAAAGGTTCTGAAAGAACCAAAGGGTCCTGATGGAAAGTCCTAATGTGTTTTTAATTAGAAAAGCAGGAAATTTCTGCCTAATATAAACTGAAATTCAGTCAGTGTGTTCCTTGGACTAGTGTATATAGTATAAAATTTTGCCTTACACATGGTGACAAAGCTATTTTATTTGGCTACTGTCTAAGATACCATGAGAAGCTCTCCAGCCTCTGCCATGTTTAATACTGCCAGCTATCCAGGTATGTACTGTGTGAAACTTTCTGAAACTGAGCTAAAATAAATCTTTCCTTCCATAAGATATGGAAATCAGATATTCTGTCCTAGCAATGAGTAAGTAACTGAGACACTTCAAAATCCCCTTCCCTGATTCCAAATCAATTAACTTGCAACATGGTTTTCAAAGTAGAACACACCTTCTATCTAGGTCTACATTTCTAGTGTAGGTCATTTAACAATTGCAGGGAAAATTAAATGGAGAATGATGAGAAAAAATTATTATGTATTCAACTTCAAAATGAAAATTTACTTTTCATAAACTGAAAATTATTTGGAAGAAAGCTCCATGTGATTGAACAGTGAAAGCCTAACCTAAATATTGAAAGATATTTGTTCATTAAACAAGAAGACTCAGATTGTGAGGTGATCATTTTAAAGAATAAGATAGATTTATACAAAAAACATAAATTCTACTAATATTGTTGTCAAGGAAGACATTCACAGTAATACTAAAGGCAAGAACCAGTTTTCTTTGTTGTTGTTTTGCATTTCTTTAATTTACAAAAGAAAAACTTAGAACATGTTAGTTTTCTACTTCCCCAGACAGACCTAGTGAATTTATTCAAATGTTTCTATTTTCCTTCAGAATAGAGACCACTGTCTTTCTCATAGGTGATGTTTGAATTGAAATAACTGGAATATTGCTTTTTAACACATTACTGGTCTTTTATTCTCTTTTTTATTTCATTAATGAGGGCAAAAGTTATCTTTAATTTTCTGCTACTTCTATTGATAATTTTCAAAACTGTTACCTTGGGGTCCCGTAAGACAGAATTTTCTGCAGTAGAACTACTCCCATAAAGATGATGCTGGTGTGGAGTTTCCTGGGGCTCAAGTTCAGACTCAGAGGCTTCCCTTAATGTCATCACGGGGACTTCTGAGACCGGACTGTAACTCTCAACACTATTCCAATCAAGTTTCTGAAATGAGTGAGAGGAAAGTACGCGAACAGTGATTCTACTTGCCCTACGTAAACTGGCTTTTTTTTTCCCAACTTAACCAGCAATCGAAGTTAGATTGTGTAAATAGGATTTATTACATTATTTTTACTTGTGTCTTTTGTCAGTCTGCACATTAATTTTTGTGTGTGTCATTGTAGTCACCCTTACGTAGCAGACCTTGTCGCATCCCTAAAATGGAAACATTATTCTGCTCTACCAAAAGCTCTTCCACTTCCATGAGTCAAATATGATGAAATAAAAATTACTAAAGGAAGAAATGGGCGAATTGTGTCATCAATATATTTGTGCACTGCTTAAGAGGGAAAACTCCCTTGTCAGTGACGTGTTTGAAATCAGAACTTGTGTTCTTTCAGATCTCCGTTTGGTACGTTTTCATAATTTCACATTAGTGAGAAATGAGAAACATGTCATTTCAGTGTTAGACTCATTTGTGTTTCTGTCTTTGCTCCATTTGTGATTATCACCATTATTATTATTATTATTAATTTGTTGTTATTGTTGTGTCCTGTCCCTATTTCTACATACCTGTTCTTGCAAGTTTTTCTTCTTATCTTAAAAAAATTACTTAACCAAGAGACTTTCGTGAATTTCTGAAATAAAATTGTAATCAGCTGTCCTTTTTTTGCTTTCCAACTTTGTCCCTACTCCAATTCTGTACAAAATTCAGGCTTACAAATCCTTCTCCTCTTCATTTTTGATCCTCCCTCTCTCTCAAGTCCCACTGTTCCCCTCGCCCCATTTAGTTACATAAAATGATCGTATTCTGGGTTTCTCATATTAAAGAAGCCATTCTGAGCATGATGGTATCAAGTTGCATCTATCTACCTACAGAAGCCTCATAAACTATTTGTCTTGACAGATAAAGACAGAAATCAATAAAATTGAAACTAAAAAAAGACAAAAAATCAATGAATCAAAGAGCTGATTCTTCAAAAGAATAAACAAGATTGATGAACATCTAGCTAAATTAACCAAAAGAAGGAAAGAAAAAAACACATATCAGTGCAATTAGAAAAGTTTGAATTTTTAATTTTTTAAATGTATCTTTCCCTGAAATTATCTTTTTAGCAATTGTCATACTTTTGATGTGTTTACTTAATCTGCGAATACTAGTAAACTATGTACATTATAGTAGCCATTAGAATTTAATAAAATTAATAGAGTCATGTGAAATGTAAAAGTTGCACATTTTAGAATATTTGAGTAATTCATTATTTTGGAATACATGACTGAATTTCCTTTGTGCTTAGCTGTTTTACATAACTATAGCTATTGGTAAAGACCATCTTTTATGTAGGTGCTGTTATTCCACACTTGGTCATACAGAGCAGGGCTTCTGGACCGGAATACTTCCTTTTGAACCAGATGTTTTGTCCAGCTTCTCATTTGGAAAAAAAAAAACCACATGACACCAGACAATTAAAAGACAGGTGTTTAATTTAGCTTACGGTTTCAGAGGATTCAAACCATGGCTAGCTTCAAGGTACAACCATCCTAAGAGGAGGGTATAATAGAGCAAAGCTGTTCACTTGAGGGAAGCCAGAAACCAGAACACAGTAGAAGAGCATCAGAAAGGAAGGGAACAGAGACCAACTATAGTTTCTAAGATCACACCCTCACATCCACCAAGACACACGTAGAAGTATGCTTTTCTAACTCCTCAAGCCAATCAAATCAGACATCAAGATTAATGGCCACACCAAAAGATAAATCCCATGCCAGCATAATTACTTTTGGAGAGGTTATCCTTCTTTATTTCAGACTCATTGAAGCCTAGGGGAGCAGGTGTCTCTTCATTCCATCAACCTTGCATACCACAAGAAGGCTCTAGCTTTGAAGCAGCGGCAATCCTTCATCAAACGCCAAATTTCCTAGCGTTTTGGTCCTGTATTTCTCAGCCTCTCAAATATGAGGGAAACATTTTCTGTCATTTATAAATTATTCAGTCAGATATTTTGTTACAGCAAACTGAGCAGATGAAAATAAAGATTAGTGCTGAGAAGCAGAATACACTTGCAGCAAATGAAAATAAAAAACAGCCATGGAAATGACTAACGGACATAAACTAGAAGAACTTGGAAATGAATGTGAAGGTAAATGTTTTTCTTCATGAAAGGAACATTAAGAATGATTTCTGATGAGGCTCACAAACAGTGGAAATCTACAGAAAAGAACTCAGTCCTCTTTGGAGAACACCTAATGTGGTCAGGCTCAGCACGATGGAATACATAGGAATGACACAGACCATTCTGATAAGATCTCAGATAGCAATGAGAAACATGTCCTTGGAAACCAGAGGCACAAGCAACCTAGTGTTTTGTGAAGGGATGATCTGGTCCTTGACCTCGTCCTTGCTGACTCTTCCTTTGTGTTCTGCTTCCCAGATGTCATCGGTTGAGCAGCTTTCTAAAAGCACCATGATGTCTCTGCCTTGAAGCCAGCCAACCATCAACTAAAATTTCTAATATCACAAGCAAAAGCATATCTTCCCTCCTTTAAGCTACAAATATCATGCATTTCATCCCAGCAGTGTTGGCACCTTCCGTGGTTAACCTGAAGTAGCAGCCTCATGTCTCAGCCATACTTCACCCCTTGAACCCAGCTGCAGAACAGGTGCTTCATGTTTATCTTTCTTCATCTGTAGGTGAAATACACAGAAGACCAACCCCCTGACCCCCCTCCCGCCTTTCAGTTTCTACTACCCCAGTGAAGCACATATTCTGCACCCCCGGGTTGTCTGATTCAGTATGTGACAGAACCAGGCATTCTTTAAGGCCATGGATCAATGACAGAAGATGCCTGCCCTGCCCATCAAGTTTCAGCCCAAGCAAATTCTGAGTCCAATAGTCATTCTGCAGCCTCCCCAACAGAGAGTGCCATTTCAAAAGAAATATACCGACAATGGAGAACTTCTCCTCCACTTCTTTCTCCAAGCCCAACATTTGTCATTTCTAGTATATTTGTGGTGACAATAGAGCAGAGGTTTGGACCGTCAGCAGAGCATATCATCTACTTGGTTCTTTCCTGAGCAGCATGGAAAGGACCATCTCTGACTAATTTTACAAAGTAATAGGTCTGGGGTTTTGAAAGGCTCCAGCCAGAATGATATGGTTAAAACTATTTGGCAAATCCTCTCTTCTGAGTTGAGTTAGTGACATACTTTCTTCAAGAACAGATTCTCACTCTAAGTTTTGATGAAATTACAACATGTTTATAATGCAGGGATATCATCGACTTTCCCAGAAAATATCACAAATCAATATTTAAAACTTTTCTGAACTGCAATATTCTATTATCTTCAGTTTTGTTCATACTATCTAGCCCAGCTGTAGGAGAGATGGGAAAAAGTGCGTCTTTAAATAGCCTGGATATTCCGCATTATCCAAATGTATGCCTTCTTCTCAACCACAACACCTCATCAGAAGTAAAATAAGAATTTATTCCGTTATTTGGTTCCTAAAAATATCACTGAACTCATGGACATCCTTCTGCGGAATACTCCGTGAGGACCGCCAGAGCAGAACAGAAAAGAAACCTGAGGCAGCCGCTCACGGGTAACTGTGCTTGTCACTCCTAGAATACAGGACTCAGATAAAATATTCTAGGAACTTCTCCCTCCTTACTAAAGCCACAGCTTGCAGGAAAAAGAGAACAGAGAATGAAAAATTTACCATCTTTGAACAACATCAGTAATCAAACCATATTTTATCAATGCTAGAGGTTTTTGTTTGTTTGTTTGTTTGTTTTTTGAGACAGGGTCTCCCTCTGTAGCCCAGGCTGGTCTTGAACTCACTAGGGAGCCCAGGCTGGCCTTGGACTCACAACAATCCTCCTGCCTCAGCCTCCCAAGCGCTGGGATTACTGGCATGCACCACTACACCTGCCTTTATGTGGTGATGGAGAATCCAACTCAGAGCCTAGTGCTTGTAACTCCTCCAGCCCCAATGCTAGCAGTTTGAAGGTACATCATTATCTTGAAATCCACGATGTCACTACAGCTATTAATGCTTAATATTACTTGTCCATCTACCAACAATTCTAAGTCATCCACCATACGAGGCTATAACTTTCACTAGAGGCTACAACTGGGATCATAGCAGGTGAACTTCAGACTGTCACACTGCTTTGGCTTTATATGACTAAGCCTATAAATGTATATTACCGTCAATGAGGTAACTACAGAAAACATTGAAAATAAACGAAGAATAAATGATGGCATTACCTGTTTATTTCCTCCCCTGGATTTCCTCTGGCTTTGCCCATTCAGATGGTTCCCAAAACCCAAGTTCTTTTCTAATTATTCAAAACTTGATTTTCTCCATCAATGCACACAGGCACAAAAATACACATATGCATAGTTCCTTGGAAACAGGCATATCAGCCCAAACCTTCCCTCGCCAGGCAGGTGACACCCCTGTGTTATTTTTTATTCAAATATCAAGATGTACAAACCTTCCAGTCACCATAGAGCCCAAGGCCTCCACCGGCCTCCTTCACCTTTGCTAAGACGCAGAGGAAGAGAGGAATCATTTTATGGTGTGCCCTATCAAATGATGCAATCTTGTCCAAGAGGGAGTGGCAGAAGACAATATCACTTTATCTGAGAATAAGCATATTTCAATTGGCATTTATTGAAATGTATTACATTCTGGCAGTACAAGCAACATAATTTGTAGGGCTGGTGTAAAAGAAAACTGCAACATCTCTTGTTAAAAAAAATTTGTGAAGAAATTCAAGATGGTAACAAGGTAATGTAAATCCAGACGGATCCTTCAGCACTTGGGTCCTGAGTGCCTACACAGGTACATACACATAAATCTCACTTTCTTGCATCTGAGAGAAAGAGGAGAAAAACTAAATGATGTAACCAGATTAGGAAGAGGTAGGGACGTTGAAGAAGATGGGTCCAATCTGGCAAGGACTTGGTGTTTTTAGTGCTTTCAGTTAGGCGATCCTGAAACACATCTTAAAGAAAAACATTTCTGAGGTATAGCCAATGAACGCGAGACCACAGCAGAGATGAATGATATTGCTGGAGGTTTAAGGGTACAGATTTCCAAAAAGATCAGTACCTTGGCTAGACAAGTTGTTTCAATAAAAATCCCTCTTATTTTAGTATTTGTGAGCCATAGGTAAGGAACAGACAGAAATTTCATGTAGAATGTAATATCACCAAAGTTGTTTTAGGCTTGTTCTCAACTTTGAAATTCTTCTCTTAATCCACGATTCTCGTACGAAGCAGAGCTGATGTGCTGAACTTCTGGGACACTTGTTGTGGACTTCCAAGGGGAAGGCAGGCTTGGATATTTGGGAAGAGAAGATGTTCTGATTGGAGCTATGGAGAAAGAAGAAGATCTTAATCTCAAAGATGGAGAATAGAGAGAAAAGGGGAAGGAAAAAAGACGATTCAAGAAAGAAAAAGTAGGTAGGAGTTGAGAAAAGGAAAGACGTACCCATGCTTTTTAGACCCTAAGTCCAGCACAAGCAACGCGACCAGGGTGACTATTACAGACAGACACATCAGGATCTTCAGGATTGAGTAGCTGCCTGGTTGTGGTAAAACAAACACGTCACCTGCGAGAAGTACTCTTTTTCCCCTAGAATAAGACTTCCAAAGTTACTGTCCAGTGAAGGATCCCAGAGTTGTCATCTGTGTTTTCTAACAGCTTCTTTTCGATGATTCTTGGATCTATGTCTTCCAGCTACGCCCAACTCTCTTCTACCAAATTACACGTTCCTTCTTTATTTCTCTTCCTTACTTCTGGTTCCCTACTCCCCAACCCCCCTTTTCCCCCTGGATCTACCTGTGATCATTCCCTACCCTTCTTCCTTTAGATTCTCCCACTTTCATCCTTCTTGTGCCAAGCCTTCCTACCTGTTTTTTTAGCTCATCACCCTACATCCTTTGGACTCCCTCCCATTATTCCCAGTTGGATCCCAGCTTTTTCTCACCCCAGTGGATTATTATATCACGGCCTCCGAGGCTACTGTGTTTCACTCGACAAGACAGGCCAGCCACCTTGCTAGCTGCCACGTCCAGGGATGCTCGGAGATACCATGTCCCATCTGCATTGGGGAGGGTAACGTCTCTCCGAGTGCTCTTCTGCTCTTGGTCGCCCCGCATCCACATCACCCACACCGGTTTGGGGTGAAAGCCAGAGACGTGGCACACCAGCTGCTGACGGCCGGGCCCAGGGCTGGGACCCCGAGACAGCCACACCTCTGGCTTTACTAGACAAAAGAAGGCGGGGAGAGATGCAACTTTGAAGAGCACAGAGACTCAAATGCTTTAACAGTTTGAGTAGCACTTCTTTCTCTGATCTAAGAACAATCCTAAAACCAGACATCGTTCCAACACCTCTTGTGTGCTTCGAAATAGTGATGAGACGCAGCAAATTCAAAAACAGGAGTGAAAGTTCCAGAGACAGGAGGAGAGAGAAGGTTGGGCTTACCTTGCCGTTCCAGTTCTGACTTCCCTGCTACAAGGAGTCCTGCCAGAAATTGAGGGCAAGTGACACTGAGAAGATCCTGCACGATCTCCTTAATGTCTCGGTAGTGATTGAGGACACTGCAGACCTTCTGGGCCCGAGTCCCTGCTCCTGGAGATGGCTTCCACAAATTTCCTTGGAAACTCAGAAAATCTGATCCTTGGTAAGCTCCATATAAGAAGCTCTCAGACAGCTGTCCAGTGTGCAGTCTGCACCCACCCATTATCTGGAGCTCAAATGGGTCTACAACGAACCAAAAAAGAGAATATCAATATGAAAAGAATTGCGGGAAGGAAACGCAGCTAATCTATAGGCTATTAGGATTCAGGGAAAACATGCCTGGGAATCGTACAGGAGCTGATGATTGAGATGGGAAATGGGAGGAAAGCTGATAGGAAGGAACGGAAAACAGCTTATTGTCTCATAATCAATAGGAAGGCTGTCAGAAAACCAGGAGCCCAGTCTGGAAAGACTCACATAGGAGAAGTGAGGTCCAGGTCAGGCCATGTGACCACTCAGGCCAAGGAGAGACAACGTCGAAGGCGAGGATATCCCGAGTGGTAGAAGAGATACGCTCATGCGGCTCTGCTAGGTGTGTAGCAGAGAACAGCGAGACAGTGAGGCAGATCAGGGAACGTGAGCCGAGAGGAGAAAGGAGGAACAAGGCTGGGAGGGTTGGAGGAGGGTCAGAGCCTCGGCACCAGCTTCCCCTGTGAAGATGGCCAGAGACCTCGGGCAGAAAATCAGCTGGGAATACCACACTCACATTCAAATGGAATTTGACTAGCGTAGGCCTGCACTTCCCGGGTAAATCCGTGGAAGTACAGCTGCAACAGTGACTGCAGGTTCTTCAGCTGCTTTGTGGTGAAGTTTCCCCGGGACCAGGGTTTTATAAAACGGATGGTGCCCAGAGCACTGTCCCAGCCATGTGTCTGCAGGCCGTCCAGCCAGGCTGAGCCCAGGGCTTGTGCCCAGCTGTGGTTGGCAAAGGAGCAGATGTGGAGTAGCCGGAAGGTTGGAGTCTCTTCTGCTGCCAGACGATGTAATCCGAAAGCCTGGGGAGCTGAGAGAGAGAGAGAGAGAGAGAGAGAGAGAGAGAGAGAGAGAGAGAATGACCAGTAGAGTGTGAGGAGTGAGAGAAGTGACGCTGCAGGAAAAACAAGAGTCTAGAATGGAAAGGAAGAAAGAGATGGCTGCGAACCGCGTGTAGCCCGGTAGGCCCTACCCCAGGCCAGCTCCTCTCCTCAATATCAGCAGCAGAAACTAAGCCTGTTGCTAAGAATTTTCTCCCCAGAGCCGGCCTTGCATGGACACGTCAGGCACATCTACAGGAGCCCCGCTCTATTCAGTCATATCCTCCCTCCTGTGCCTCACCACGGAAGTGTGTCCACCCGAGCTCTTACCAGCTGTGCTTTTCCCATGACATAAGAGTCCCCCGAAGAGCAGGACGACCGGGAGCATCCTTGGAGCTCTGCTATCTTGGGCAGAGACGTGCCCCAGATCTCAGGTGCCCGCTGTCCTCCCCACTCCCTCTCTCAAGCTCGTCTGCCTTCCTCTGCCACACAGACTAACCTCACCCTCTGCCCACTTCCCTGCCGGAGAGGCCCCACCGCCGCCCTCAGCTGCCGCCGACTCCCACGGAATCTCTCAATTCCCCTCCGCCTTCTGAAGCGTCGCTTCCGGTTTTATCCCTGCTCTTGCCTGCATCTCCCTGGCCTCCGTCTTGAGCCAACTGCTAAAGAAGAAGTCCTGGGTATGGACAGCCTGAGGTCTGTCAGCTGGCAGAAAAAGTCAGTAGCTTCGGGGCTTAGAGGAAAGTGGAGTCCACGTTTGAATTTTCTGTGTTGTCACCTGTGAAAGGAAGTGATGAAGTTACTCACTGGCCCAGTAACCCTCCAGCAGCGTCCCCCGTGCTTACCGGCCAGTGTTTTTTTTTCCTCCTCCCTTCTGCCCCGTGGCTCCCTTAATCCCGCTCTCGGTTCTCCCTGTGTTTCTCTACCTTCCCTTCTTTCTGCCTCTGACTTTCCCTTCGCTCTTCTCATCTGCCCTGCCTTCCCCCTCAGGCTCTCATCTGTGTCTTCACTGTGCTCTTCCCAAGTCATTGTCAGGAATCATTAGACATTCATGGAGTAGCCGTGTGGTGGCATACTTGTGTGAGCACCCAGTACGCCTCGAAGGCCCTTCTGAGTGCACACCAGGCCTCTGCTAAAGGTATTTGGTTCAGTGCAATCAGCTGTCAAATATCCACAATCCCTACTGTGAAAGGAGCCATCATGATAAGTCAATACTAACATCATCATAATAATGAAAAGAAAATGCCTTTTTTCTCAATTTCCTCAGTCTAACTGCCACCATTGAGAGAGTGTGAGAGATTTGAAAGGGGTGAGCTGGTGAGAAGGTACATTTTAGTTCGTGTCATAGAAGTGATCGGGAGATATACGCTCCAACGCAAACGAGGTGTGCAAGTGTAGGAGTCCATGAGCCACCTACACGGGAGTGTCAGGGGGAGCGGGGTAGCCAGGAAGGCTTCCCATTGCAGGGCAGACTGTGAGTACTGGTATTCCTTGGCATTGTCTGGATAGAGAATTATTTTGTTGAATGCAAGAAAATGGCTTGAGTGGGGTGAAGAATTTGAGAGAAAGTCAATTACAAAGAACATTAGCATCTTTGTTCCAGATAACACTCAAGTTTCTTGAAATGTGATCATGTGTACTTTGTCCCAATTGTTAAATATTTATTGACTACGTGCTTTATGTCAAAAATTTTTCTAAGAATCAAAAGTACACTGGAATCTCATAGTAAAAATGGGGAGGGAGGATATATAAGCTTCTCCTGGTAGAGGTTATCATAATTAGAAAAACTATATAAGCACAGATAAACATTATTATAAGTGCCAAATATATATGTGGAAATTGCTAACATAATAAATTATAAGAGAAACAGCCCTAATGTTGGATTTTTAGCAGACTGTCAAAATAGCATTGCTAGAATTAAATGAATATAGATACATGCTCCTAAAAAATGTTGACAGACTGATTATGGCACATAATTTCGTTAGCCACTTGAAAATAAATGTAACTCACTCTCCCTTAGCAAAATAAACTATATAAAACACCCAAGAAAAGCAGAACATGCCCCTAATACAAAATTAGTATGAACTTCAGTAACGATGCCATCTCTATATAAACTCAAAGTTCTTTATTTTTCATCTGGTGTATACATTGTGATTGTTGTACAATTGATTGAAACTATGACCTAATCAAGAACAATGGTTATTGGATGAAATATACAAAGGTTGACTCCTGGGCAGGCAACACAAGGTTCTAGGCATCTTCCCTCTCATTCCGACAGGTAAAGACAACACAGTGCACGTCTCACCGGATGTCCTCATATGACCTGCGGAGGACACAAGCACAGAACAGTTCTAAGTAAGAATTATGTGCCCACCCCTGGTCAGTCGCATGAGTCACAGTAGACCAACACAAGGACAGTGCCAGTGTCCACGAATGAACGAATGTATGCACAAAGCTTTGTGAATGAACATGCAATGGAATATTTTCAGCTGAAAGTAGAAAGGAAATTATGACCTATGCTACATGACAGATGAACCTGCAAGACATACTGCTAAGGGAAATAGACCAGTCAAGCAAAAACAAGCCGTGTTGATTCCACTTATATGAGGTACCCTGAAAACTCAAGTTCACAGAGAGGGAACGTAGAATGATCACTAAAAGGCCTTGGGGAGGGTAATGGGGAGTTATTCAAAGGACACAGAGTTTCAATTTTGCAAGATAAAAGCTGAAAAATAGTAATGCTCACAAAAAAGCGTATGCATTATAATACACTATGAAATGGTAAAAGTGGTAAATTCTACACATATTTTGCCAGATTTATGAATTAGCTTTACAAAGGGGATATAAAATAAGAAGGAACTTCTGAAAGATAAAAGCCAATGAATTTTAATCAGGTAAAAGGTAGAAACGTTTGAAAGGTGGATAAAAATAAAGATTTAAAAAAAAAACTCACCAGCGCTTAAAAAACCATAGCGCAAAGCACAGTGAAATGACCAAGCACGGTACTAGAATAGCCGCAACGATCCAGCCGATTGAAACGGGGTGTCCTGCCAACAATTGGGAAAGAGACAGAAGATGTCACTCAAATTTCTAATACGTGTCCCCTCTGCTTCCCTTGCTCAGATATGCATGCTATATTCTCTGAAGAAAGATCTTTCCCACTCTTCCCTCCTCGCCTTCCTCCTCTCTCCTTCTGCCTACCTGGCCCTCCCACTGTGCTTCCTCAGTCTTTCATTCTATCCTGAGACTAACCTTCTCCCATTTCCACCTGTCTCCAGCCTGGGCCCAGGCCATTCTCACCCCAGTGGAGGACGAGGTCCTGCCCTCCTAGACTGCTGTGCTTAATCCGACAAGACAGCCCAGCCGCCTCCCCGGCTGCCACCTCCAGGGACACTCGGAGATACCACGTCTCATCAGCGTTGGGCAGGACGTCACCTCTCTGAGTGCCCGGCTGCTCCCGCTCACCCCGCATCCACATCACCTGCACGGGCCTCGGGTAGAAGCCAGAGGCGTGGCACACCAGCTGCAGACGGCCAGGCCCGGGGCTGGGGCCGCTGGACAGCCAGGCCTCGGGCTTCACTGGGACAAGAAGGAGCAGGAAGATTATTGTTAGATGGGTGGTAACTCCTAGTGCAGAACTCAGAAAGCCACAAGTTTGAACACTATTTCTTTCACTTTGAGGGAGTGAAGCAATATACTAGGGAAGCCTGTCTGGTCTTTTCCGACTCGTTGGGTTAAAGGAAACGATCAAAATGAAACAGACCGAGACTCACCTTGTTTCTGTAGGTGCACCCTTCCTGCTTCTAGCACACTCAGGAGATAGCGAGGGCAAGTCTCTACAAGCAGTTTCTCCACAGTGTCAAGGATACCTTGGTACTGGGAGATTAAATTGCAGAATTTCTGGGCCCGGGTGCCTCCCTCTGGGGCAGGCCAGCATGAATCATTCTTCACACTCAGAAAATCTTGTCCCCCTAAAGCTCCTCTCAAGAAGCTTTGGATGGTCCCCCCAGGATTCAGCTCACAGCCTATCAAGCCCTGCACCTCAAAAGGATCTGTGGAGAAATTAAGAAAAGCAGTTATTGAGTGGCAAATAAGAAAGAAAGGGAGATGGGAAAGACCTAAAACTTTTATGTGAGTGGAAAGAAATTCAGGAGTATCCAGTGGTGAGACAAAAGGATTACATCTCCTCAAGACTTTCAGCAACAAGTCCGTTGGAAGAAACGTGCGTGTCGTGCTGAGTGAGGGCTGTGCTAAAGAAAGCGTCAGGTGGTTTTAGTGTAGCGTTCCAGAAGGAACCAAAGGATCCCAGGTAGGGAGTTTCTCAAAGAGATTATTAAAGGAATACAGGAGAGAAGGAAGCCTCACTCTAGGCCTCCAAGGCAAAAAGTAGGCAAGTAAAAAGCAAGTTTATAGAAGAAGCCAACTGGGAACTGGTTACAAAACATCAGTCTGAATATGAAGTCGGAAGCATCTAGGACCGGGGACACTTTGGGGACTGTAGGAGTGAGACTGCTCTAGACAAGCACATGCATGCATTGCATGAAATAGGAGGCATGAAGGGTCAGAAGGGACAGTGTCCTGAGCCAAGTGGGGAAACAAGTCACCGAGAATCCTCCCCGGTCTGAGGACTCACATTCCATCTGGAAATCACCGCCACGTTCCTGCACCTCTTTGACAAATACAAAGAAGTAGACTCTAAATATCTCCTCCAGCTCCGTGACCTCGTCATCACTGAGGTTTCCCTTAGACCAGGGCTTCAAGAACACAGCAGTGCCTGTGTCTGTGTCCCATCTGTCAATCTGCCAGTCACCCAACCAGCCTGAGCCGTGATTTTCTGCCCAAGTGCTGTTGACAAAGGATGAGATTTGGATGGCACGGAAAGAGGTTTGCCTGTGCATGTCTGCAAAGAAGAAAAAAAAGACAATGAAAAGAAACAAAGAGTCCCAATGGAAGAGAAAACATACAACATATGTATTGGGAAAGCGCAGGAAATAAGGGCCCAGAGCCTCCAGATCCACAGAGGTCTCCCACATGGAGATTCCCAAAGGCTTAGGTTTCTGCCCTGATCTTCAAAATGGTGGATAAAATTTCGGGACTGGATGACTCAGGGTGGTTTTCTCCGGATGCACCTGGCCGGGCACATCCTGCCTTATCTCTACCCTCCGCGCCTGTGCTGGGAACTGCAAGTGTTGATCTTACCCTCCTGAGTGTGAACAGCTGGAAAGAGATCCGCTAGCAGCACCAGTGACAGGAGCAACATTTCACCGAGAGAGACTTTCTTCTCTCTGCGTGCGTTTGATCTTTCAGCAGCCTTTTTTCTTTGTGCTCTATAGTGACTTCCTGTGTTTTCCAACTGACAAATCTCTTCCTCACACAAATCGTGCATCAGTGAAACAGAACTGCCTCCCACAGTCCTAGGGTCTGTACTGTACCTCCCACTTCCCCTGCTGCTCTGATCTCCAGGTTTCTCTTCGTGTTTTCGGCTTCCTTCAGGAGAGCTCAGAAAAGTCTCCATGGTTTTGAGAGATCTCCTCACCTCCATGAGCTTTTATTCTCAGATCTGGAAAGTAAGAGAGTGGTATCAGACCCTCATCCAACGTACAGCCTGTGTTCAGAGAATTCTTGTAGTGTAATGTAGCAAACTCAGTATCTCTCTTCTTGTTCTGGCTTCTCTGGTTTCAGCTTACCTCTTTCCAGTGTTCTCAGTATCCTCCTTTTCTTGCTTCCTTCCTCTTGTTTTTTCTTCCTTTTCCCACTTTTTTGTTTTTCTTTTCTCTTTCATGTCTTAACTTCTGTTTCAACAACCTGTCTAGACTTTTCCATTGTATCTGCAAGTTCAGCCAAGTTACCAGGCCCCGTGTGGAAATGATAGCATATGTGCATGATATCAAACCACTGGAAATATGGCAAAAATCTGTCTCTGATTTTACTTCCCTTGATTTGTTCACAAAGCATATTTTTTAAAAAATGACAGTGAGATCACTGACCTTGAGATACTTTTAAACTAGCAATGTAAAAAAACATCATTTAAAACTGCACATTAAAGTACTGTAGGAGATCGTGGCCAGTCTGGGCTACACTGAGAGTCAGGACCCTTCTGGACTGCAGAGTGGAACTCTGCCTCAGGAAAAAAAGAAGTTCTATAGAAAAAAAGATAGTAAAATATTTAAAACTGCCAGGCCAAACAAAGCAGAGGGAAGGGAGAAAGGGAGGCATTTTCTGCTATGATGTCTCTCAAAGGGTTTTTGTTGACACTTTGTTTTCCAATTCTATACACTTCATTGGTTGAATGAATTCTTTTTCTCAGGTTTCCAGGGTTCTCTGTCTCCAGCCTCAGATCAGTGCATGGGAAGTAGAAAATCCTCCATAAATATGTAAAGAGGAAAGAGGGAAAAAATAAAGGAAAGTTGGAAGAAAAGAAACCCGTGTCCCCACATGTGCTATGAGGCTCCATGCAGCTGGAACCCTTTGTTTTCACTGGAACTGAATTCTGTGCTGCTCGGATTCTTCTTTATTCAATTAAAAAAGGGGATTTAACCTAGGATCGTTGGAATGATCAACAGCCTCTGTCCCGTTTTTTTGTTTTCTTTTTAATTTTCAGACAAGGTCTCACAAAATCACTAAGTTGTCAAAGCCATACATAAATGTGTGACCCTCTTGCCTGATTACATGCAGTCCCGGGATTACAGATATGCACCATCACACCTGATCTGATTTTAGAATCTGTTAACCATTTAAATCACTATTCAGAACATCTGCAATTTTTTAATTAAATTATTATTTTTGATTGGATTTTAGTACCTTTTGTTCTCAGTATATTAGCTCTTTGGCAGATAAATACCTGACAAATATTTGGTCTTTTTCTACAGGTTGTCTCTTGACCGTGCTGGTTGAATCACTGGCTTTTACAGGAACTTAGGAAGATGATAAGGTTCAATTTATCTAGTTTAGCTTTTGCTCTTATCCAAAAAGAAACAAACAAACAAAGAAACAAAGAAAAAAGAAAGAAATCACCTGTACTAATGTCTTTAAGCATTTCCACCTATGTTTTTTCCAGTAGTTTAATATTTTCAAATGTTAATTTAGATATTTGTTCTATTTTAACTAAGAGTTTAGTTTAAATCTTCTACATGTGGATATCTAATTTTTCCTGGATTGTTGTTGAAAATAATGTTCTTTCTCAAATATGTTTTTAGTTGCATTTGCTGACCTGGCTATAGATGCACAGTTGAGTTGCATTTCTGTGATCTTGATTCTCTTCCTTGGTAATGTAGCCTGGCCTTACGCTCATCTCTGATATTTAAGCTCTCATTCTATCTTCAGAGAATGTTGGTACGAGCAATTTTGAATGTCTTATATGCATTTGATACAAGTATCACATAGGTAATGGATTTACTGGTGTTTTACTCTATACTTCATATTTAAAGACGATGTTAAACAGAACCAGAACTGTTTTAAAGAGGAGTACACTTGATCGGAAAGATAAGAAGCATTTTTCGCAGCGATCAATAGATATCTTATATCAAGTCCCATGTTTTCAAAGAAACTCATTTCACAAGATGATGAACAAAAGATCAGAACTTTAAGGACATCTATAAACTTTAACAATCATTGAACACGAGTTTATTTCAGCGGAATAAGGAATGATAATAAATGTCTGACAGTGGTTCACTAATTCTTTATTGGTAATACCTGGATCTCCCTTCTTAACTTTCGCAAGCCTGAGAAAAGATTAAAAGATGGTCATGAGATGTCATAAATTCCAGAGTCTTAGGGACTAACTGCTCTCCAGTCAGCCCTGTACTGTCACCACAAATCTACCAAAATGAAGCCAAAAGAGAACTAAGTTAAACAACAGCCTACAGTAGTAATCATAGTAGTTTTTTTAAGTTTTATGGTTTCAGTCTTTAGAAGGACAGAAGTGACATTCCAGACTATCTCTGGCCATTTACCAAAGGTCAGTTTGGCAATGTGGAAAAAAAAATTGCTTTGCTACCAAATAAGAAAAAATAAGGAAGTCAGATATTTCATAGATTTCGAGTAGCCAAAAAAGTTTGCACTGCAACTTGACTGCAGCTACTCAAAGTCACTACTATTCTGACAAGAGAAGAGATGGAGAATTAGAGCACTGACAGGGCCACAGAGACGGAGAAGGAAGATGGACACTGACAGATGCAAGAAAGGTTAAAAGTTAACTGAACATTTTTCCTTATTTTGTAGGGAAAAAATATTCTCATACATATTTGAACCCAAGAAAGAAAGCTGTTGGGTGCTTAGAAAAGTAAAGATTATAGTGTATGCAATCTCATAGGTATTACAAAATAACTGGTTCCTAGATATATCTGGGAGATTGAAGGATAGACAGTCATACACAGAGACAGACAGAAATGGAGACAAAGATACAGACAGAGAGACACAGACAGAAGCAACGGGGAGATACGTAGTTTTTGGCATTATTTTCACAAAGACGATGCATTGAAACACCCCCTCATCGACAGAATCACTGAAGAAAATCCCAGAATTAAATGTAAGAAATTCTGCATCTTATGTTCCAAGCAAAATTATCATACCATAGCATTTTTAGACACATGAATGCATGTGTTATTTTTGTATGATCTCTTCTTCAGGTGCCCCCAACCTTGGAAATTTTGATACTCTATGTGGTGTCCATAGAACTGACCCTCATGACAGGAATAGAATGCAAAGGCGAATGAGACTTTTATGAGATATTTATGAGAAGGTTTATGAGAAAAGCAAAGGTGTAGAAACTGTACTGTGTGTTTGCCACGTAAGTAAGATGGAGGGAATCCAGACCTCGCACCACACCTGTGTTAAAGAGAGGGAGGAGGAAGTTCTGCTCACCTAGAGGCTGTTTTTTAATTTCTCCACAGCTCTGTCTCCATTTCCGCCCTCCCTATCATCACATACAGCCTGATGGGGGACCAAGGAACTTGGTAATTTTTAGCGAAAGTTCAGAGTTACTAGTTCTAAAGTGTTAGTTTCTACATTTCTTTTGTACACCCTTGACAACTTTCACCACAATATTTAAAATTCGTTGAGTGAAAAAATTTACTCTAGATCATATATTGTGTTTGACCTGCCAGAACAAATTAATTTATGTATATATATATGTGTGTGTGTGTGTGTGTGTGTGTGTGTGTGTGTATATGTATGTGTATATATATATATATATATATATATATATATATATATATACACATATTACCTGCAAAAATGCAGTGATAAATATACCAAGTTTGTCACTTATCCTTTTTATTAAATGGATAAAACATACCATGCCATCCATAAAAAATTTTCACAGGCATATCTTAAAGGTATCAATAAATATTATTTTTATACACATAGCCAGATTGTATTAGGGTTAGGGTTAGGGTTAATAATAAATATCACCCTAGACTTTCAATTCCAACTGAGAATAGTTGTGTTTTAGGCATACATCTTGTGTATAGTTCTCTTTTCTCCCACACAAGAAATCCTGCTTCCTAATGGATCAATGTAATTACGTATACTGTCTCACCCCACAATATTCACATGACAGTCATAGAAGTAAAACTCTACCTTCAACAATGATAATAATTATTTTTGACCCTACCATGTATCCCCCTAGGCATTTAAAGTCAAATGACTATGCTGTAGATTTATTCCATACTCTCTGTCTATAGTATACCCCCACCTGAGTCCATAGTTAGGCTCAATTTGCATTTTGATTTCAATTTTGAGGAACTGATACTAGCACTTGTTTGATTTATAATTTTTACAAAAGGACCACCAGAAGGAGTACTTCCAAAAGCGCAGAAGAAAACACAGAGTATACTTGCCCCAAAATTCAAGAATACTAGATAAAATTTTCAAAGCAAACACATCAGAATATAGAAATTAGCAAAAGCATACAACTGAGAAGATCACATCCACAGGTAACCAGGGGAGGCTTGTAAGAGCACTGGGGGTTGTGGCAATGTTACACAGGGCTGGCTCTCATTCCTCTTTCTGACTGCATGATGAAATGGAGTGAGAAGCAGTAGTCTGGCTGGCAACAAAACAACAGATCTGATTTAGAACTCCATAGCAAGGCCTCTTGAGCAGAAAGTTACAGAAAACACCAGCTGTTGGTAGCAAACATCAAACCTCAATGCTACAGCTGACAGAGATTGAAATTGTGACTGAAGTAAAGAACAGATTTGTCTTGGTGAAATTTACCAAAGATGTCTGGGACATGAGCTGGGCACTGTGGGTTTGGATAACACCCACCTATTTCCAAAGAATTGGAAAACTACACACATACTAAGGAGAGACCAAGGAAAGCCAGAGTTACAACCACCTGTCCTGGTCACACATGAAGACTTGAGCAACTGAAGTACAAACCCAGCACAGACGTGTAAGGCACTTGAGGGTGAATGTGTGCCCCCACCCCCAGGTCTCCTCAGCAAAAGCAGAGGCCTTACTTACTAGGTTAAGTGTTAGGTGCTATCTCTGCTCTATCGTTGCCTACAAGCAAGTAGCTTTTAAAAAGCCAAGGTTAATAACAGAAAGAAAATGAAGTCGAAAAGAAGAAAGAAAAGTACAAGGGAACAATTATAAATTTTTAAAAATAAAAATAAAACCTTGGCAAAAAAAATCAGTAGCTACACACTGTGTGGTTGTCAGAATTTACAAAATTCATCTGAGCAGGCATGTAAGCAAAAACAAAAAGGAAACTTAAAAATTAAGGAAACAAAAGAACCTAATGTTAAAAATCTTGGGGGGGAAAAAAGCAAAATACCCTGCCATGGTCAAGGGGAAGAAAATAGAAGTCAATCCACGGATTTCGATTCAGTAACAAAAGGCACAAATTACTGGTATACTAAATAGTAATAGTTACTGTAGCCTTAAGCTCAATGGGACAGAAAGCTGAATACAAATGACTTCTACAATTTACTCCCATCTCAAGAAACTCATAGAACAATCTGGAAGGAATTGTTCACTGTATTTAGTGCTTGAAGGGGAAAAAAAAAGCTGTAGCTTTCTTTACAGGGATAAGGTAACAAAAGCAAATATAGAATTTAGTCTCACCTACGTAATAAGCATTATCATCTAGACAAGAAGGGAGGGATCGCAGTTCAAAAACTATGACAAAATCAGAAAGATTTATAATGAGAAAAAAAATGATCAGTATGACAATTAAACCACCTTGGTTATGACAGAGTTTTTCATTGTTTTGTTCGGTTTTCCACTGAGCATATATTACATGCAGAAAACAAAAAAAAAACTTTATTTGCATCTTGGACCCTAAAATAAGAGAAGAAAGACAAGGTAACTGCAGTACAGGTGGGAAGCACCACAGGAGTGGGCTTTGACACGAGCCTGTAATCTCAGCAATCGAGAGGCTGAGTCAAGAGTATTGGCATGAGTTTGAGGCCAACCTGGGCTACATAATCAGGACTATAGAGCAAGACCTTGTCCCAGAAACAAAAACAAAAAATGATAGGTAACTATCAGGCAGAAAGACAATTTAAATGAAGAATAGAAAATAGAAAAATTACAATGTCACCCTAAGCTACTGAGCTATTGGATTCTCATTACTAAGGAGGAAGCGCTGTGTGGCCCTGCATAGATATTTTGATATCAGCTGTGAGAAAGTAGCAATAAAAGAAGTATAAGACAAGTGGCTGAGGGTGATTGGGAACGAGGTGCAGTGGTCAAGAAGGCAGACTTAGAGAGGTAACAGTGGGCTGTGGGATAAGGTATTGGCAAGAAGAAGATGAAATGAAGAAAGCTTCCCAATACATCTTAAGAGAAAACGTAGGGCTTCTCCCTGGAAAAATGACCTTTCTCCCTCTCTTCTATACACAAGGAAAGTACTGACCTGTCTGATGCTTCCTGGTCCTTAGTAATGAGACGGTGAAACCGCTGGAAGATATATTTGAACTTCTATTATATCGCTGGGACTTGGTATGAAGAAAATCTTTGTTCTCCTCCATGAAGCTTAATTTCTGTCTTGACATTGGTGCCTACTATGTGGCTTTTTGATCAACAGGGACTGTCAGAATGATCAGTTTTATGATCCTTCTGGAGTCACCTGATTATCATGCTAAAAATTACTGATGTCAAACAATATCTAAGGTATTTCATTCAGTGTACACTTTCTTTGTGATTGCTGGGTTTATGATTCCCCACTTTTCAGTCTCGTCTGCTGCACAAACATGTGTCTAAGTGTAAAAAAAAGGTAGGTAGATATAAAACTTCTATTTATTAATATTGGTTAAAATTGAATATATATTATATCATTCTAACATCTTAGTCTTAAAACTGAACGTTTTGTTCTATATGTTAAGAATCATAGTTGTTCTTCATATGATAATGTCTGGTAACTGGTTTTAGAACATAGAAAACAAGTATTTCCTGAAAAAGAATTTCTCCTTTATCATTAAATGTAAAATCTATGTGCTCAAGCACACACATAAATTTACTAGTGATAACACAGTGCAGCTACTAGTTCTTTGGAGATTCTTTTATAAGGGGGAGAAAATGAATATATTTCTTAGAAACTTAACATGCTGAGTTGAAATTAAGTTCACATAAATCATTTGCAACTGATTTGACTTCATTTACTGATATGACAAAATCTGGCCAGCCACGTGAACCTGAAGAAAAACTTAGGACAAAATTCTTTCCTGAATCCCAAGAGACATATGACAATCAGAAGCTGTCGACATTGCAGTCAAGAGGCTGCAAAAGCCCATTGGCAAGTAGAACACCTCCAGAAACTACCAGTTGCTAAGATCTGATACTCCCATGCTTCCAGATTTGCTCGGTCACTGAGAGAAACAAGTGTTTTTAAGACTTTCGGTGTAAATATTGTTTTCTCGCTCTGCAAACCAGAGTTCTCACACTGTGGATGGCATATAGTTGAAAACAGAAGCATGCTTTAGAGAGAAGGAAACAAGGCAAATGCTACTGGTAACTGATGCCGGAAGACAAAACTGGGAGTACAGGTGATGCATATTTTTAGTGGAAGAAGTTTGTGCTAGCACAGATGGGTAGAGCGGGCTCATGGAAACTGGGGTATAAGCACAACCATGTCCCATTTCATAGTCACAGGTGGTGAGGCTGGGAAGCACATGGGTTTCAATACTAAGCTTTTCAGTCACTTTATTGAGATGTGATTGACATGTAAAGAAACCGCACATATTTAATGCATAGCTCAATGAATTTGGAGGTAAGTGTTCACCCACGCAACCATCATCACCACATAGATCCTTTCCCTTTTATTATTTGTAGTAAAATAGTGTGTGTGCATGTATGTGTGTGTAAGAACACTTAAGGTTAAGACTCACCCTCTTAGCAAATGTTCAGTGTATAATATAGGCTTATGAATTGTAGACATTATGATGTGTTGCAGATGCCTAGAACTTGTTTATATTAAATAATTAAAACTTCACATTCTTTGATCCTCATCTGATTCCTTTTCCCTCTAACTCCTGGAAATCATTACTCTGCTTCTAACAACTCATGGGATGCATTTATTCAAACCTTGCAGAGACTTTCCATTCCGATGCAAAACGCATATGAGGCCCTTGGGTGACCTGACTCCAACTCTCCAGCCCCATCTGCTACCATAGTCTGCATCTCTTACTACAGTTCAACCACTGTAATTCTCATAGTCTGTAGAAAACTTCCAGTAGAGCGTTAATTTATTTCTAGTTCCTTAGTGGAGAATACTCTTCCCAATTCTCAAGGTTTATTTCCTGTCCTTGCTTTAATTTTCTTCCCAAATGCCACTTTCTGCATGTGACCCATTTGCCCACAATTTTTGAAACAGTGATCATTGCTATCTCTGATCCTCTCCCTGATTCATTTCTTAATTGTAGCTCGAATTTTATCCACCTCTTGGTTGTCTTCCCACCCCTTTTACCATCTGGATAAGCTCTGGAAAGATGGTCTATTCCATTCCCAGGTATCAGCTGAATTTCACTACCTAAAACAGTACTATCACATTATAAGCAATGTAGTTTGAATCTCGAATGTCCCCCAGAGTGTGTCAAAGGTTTGATCCTCAGCTTTGCAATATGGAAAGATGACAGAACTTGTAAGAGAAATTCCTAGTAGGAAATCATAGTTGATTGGGGTATGTTCCCTAAAGGGTCTCTGTGAAAATACGGTCTCTTCTCTCTTTCCTTCTCAGACACACTGTGCTTGCAAAATATTGTGCAACCTTGTCACAGGCCCAACAGCAACAGGACTAACCAATCATGGGCTAGGACTTCCAAAATTATGAGACAAATTAGACTTTTCTTCTTCGTAAGTTTACTGTCTCAAAGTTTCTAGCACTAACGGAAAGCCTAAATAATAAGTTTCGATAACTACAGTTCAAAGAGTAATATACTATTCAAAACACTAATTTGAAAACAATATTGCCTAAGATAATTGATAATTATGTGATTGTTTCCTCTTTATCTATAAAAATAGAACAGTAATAATCATTCAGGTTGGTTGAGAAGTTATATGAGTCCATGTAGTGTATGTAGAATCATGCTGGGTGACAGAGGCACTAAGTGTCATTTTATGATCCAACAGTCCTAAGGCTGGTACTTCTCTTGTTTACCGTGACAATGCCTTCTTCCAGACTTAGTGCTCAATATATGAGTTTTATCACATTATCAGTAAAGGGATCAGTACATGTGCTACATAATTTGGCAGTGGGCTTCATACCTGAATTAAGATTATAGAAGAGAAATGCAAGGTAAGGTCACTTGTGCAGGACACTTTGGTGCCTGGATATTCCGGGCTTTGACGGACAAAGTCTAACAGGAAGAAAGGAAGGATGAAAAAGTGGTCAGGAAGAAAGATGCTAAACTAGTTTTAATTCCTTTAGCACAGTGTCTCAGTTCTAAACATCTACGGGCACATGAGTTGGTAAACTGGAGAAGAGTCCTGTGTGCTGAGCACACCTTGCCCTTCGGACCCAACTTTAAGATAGGTACTGTGTGCTTATCTATGTTCACCTGCAGGTGACATTCTTGGAGGCCCAGACCCCTGTAGCAGTTTATGATGTCCCACTGAGTCACGTCTTTCACATCCCCAGGTTACCTCATTCATTAGGTCAGAGAACCTGACAAGCTTTCTCCAAGATCATGAGTTTGCTGGAAACTGCTACCTCTCCATTTCTAGCTATAGGCCCAGCATCTTCTGACTCCAACAGTCTTATAGCACCCTTCCCCCAACAGCAAAAGTCCTTTCACGAAAAATATACCATAAACAAAGATCATTCTCTCCTTCTCTTTTTCTAATACCGGCTTTTGTCATGCCCCATATATTTAACCAGAATTATAAGGAAATATCATTTTCCTATAACAATACAGTAGAATATTTTTCTCACACAGGATCCTTATCCAGGGTTTCTGATAAAATTATTCAGCCCAGAAATCTACACTGTAGGGAAGACATAATTTTTTCTGAAAATTCATGGACAAACATTTTGAACTTTGCCAAACCCTGTTCAGCCTGTAGACTTTCACAAAGCTCGTGTATCCTCAGGCTTTCTTCAGCCCATCTATGCTAATTTGGGAATGGAAAGAGTATTTAGAAGCAGCGAAGGTTCATCTCCGCCAGGACAGACCTTGCGTTTCAACAAATTTATGCCTGCTTCTCAACCACCGTACCTCATCAGAGGTAGAATTAGAGTGTATTATTTTGCTCAGAGATGAGGAACTTTCTGAAGTTCACTGAACACAACCATCATTTTTTCCTTAGAATATTCCCTGGGGATCACCAAAGCAGAAAAGAAAAACCAAAAGGAATGTTTCATGAGTAACCAGTCCTGCCATTCTTAGTACACAAGACTCGGATAAAAAGTTCCCAAATCTCCTCTGTCCTTCCAAAGGTCACAGCTGTGTCTTCGTCCAATGCCATACACAGGGAATTACTAACCTGAAGGGAAAAGAACTGAGTAATCATTTTCTATCTTTAAATAACAGCAATAATCCAAATTGTATTTTTAGTGACACTAGCACATTGGTGACACATCAGTACCTGGAAATTTGTGGCCTATCAGATAAATATTAATGTCACTAAAAGCTCTCTGGTAAGCCAAAGGTTAGTACAAACTGCGCTTGCAACAAAAATATTTTTAATCACTCACTATATCAGCCCATCTAGGCAACAGGGTACAACTATGATCAAGGCGTATGAAATTCAAGATGTCACATTGCTCACGTATAAATCAAAAAGACGATAAATATACAAAAAGATGTTTCTACAATGTCATTGTTCAAGATAAATAATATTGGCATAAAATGTGGCAGAGGTGGTGGGTGCTACTTCAGCTCATCAGCTGTGAAAACTAAAGCAAGAAAGTTTAAGGCAATCGAGGGACAGAAAAACATTAAATGTCAAACATCGCAATTTACACCGAGAGAAAAGCTGAACATGCGCTTTGGTTGCTTTTTCATTCCCGAGACATAATACTCAGCATCCATGACTTAAAGAAGAAAGGGTTTATTTTAGCTCACAGTTCCCAAAGGTCTCAGTGCATTCATGGGTAGCTGAGAGTATCAGAAGGGTCTGGCGGAGGGCTGGCAGGAGAAAAGCCCTTGACAGAATGGCAGGCGGGAAGCAGAATGAGAGAGCAAAGACAGAGCTAGCATTTACCCTTCTACGTCATGTCCCCATGATCTACAGATTCCAAGTCAAGCCTCATGACTTGTCCCTTCTGTGCAGGCCCCACCTCCTAACAATACTTGGGATCCATAGATGGTCCACAACATCGAAATACATGAGGATTTGGGGTCCATTTCAGATCTAAACAACATAGAACCATAGAAATTAGTTTGAGTAGTATCAGGAGTTCAAGAAGTTTCGTGAACAAGAAACTACAATTACAGAAGTCCATTCAAATGTGAAACATCAAAACTATGATTTCACTGAACACTTTGGGCCAGAAGTTGATAAGAACCTACTTGGACCTGTTCATTTTGACAGAGTCATTCCCTGTGGGCTTACAGCATGTGATAGAAACTTGACCTTTACCATAGCTTCCTCCAACAATCCCTTAAAATACCCCTTCCACTGTAGCCTACAGTGTTTTGTCTCTAAGTAAACAATCTGAATGTGTCAGCATGACAGGCTTCCAAAAGCGGAAGAGTAGCTTCGACACTGTGTTTATGTATCAGAGCACGATCTGGATAAGTAACCAGAGAACTGCATTGGTTACTTGTAAATGCTCAGCTCAGAACTATATAATTTCACTCAGAAATCTACAGAAAGGGCTCTTTGAGAGACCCAGATCACAACTCTCATGGAACTTAAAATGAAAAACAAAGTGAAACAGGGCGGTAGGGTGGGGAGGGTGGGAGGGGTGGGTGGGGGAGGGACAAAAGGAGAGTGGGAAAGTCCTTGTCACCTTGACAAGACACATAGGTGCACAAAATGCTAAACTTCATTGCAAACCTTAAATTTTGCACTTATACATATCAATAAAATGGAGGAAAAATTTTAAAAATTTTTAAAAAAGGTTAATTGGACATCTATATGAACTCTGCCATCTAAGAGCTTTCTGCTTCCTGACAACCTCAAGCATATGTACCTCAATTAAAGTAATTAAATAATTTTTTAAAACATAAAATCAAAATAATATGAATATTAAAGATAGTAATAAAGTGAAAAACAAAGAAAAATGCATGATAGCTGGAATGTTATCCAATCCTTCTTTTCCTTTACCACCTTTGATACAGCTGTGTTCATGAAAATTACCCACAAGTCTATCATGTCTTCTAAGCTGTTCAAAAGATGAGTTCCCGCCCAGATTATTCACATCCACAATGACCCTCATAGACACAACCCCTGGGAACAGAAATGCCAGCTTAATCCTGTCCTCCCGTTGACAGGAGGCATCATATAGTTCAAGTTAATTTGACATATTTGTTTTTGATTTTATTTTGCAAAATTGCTGAAGAACACAGAAAGAAGCATATACCATTCTGCATTGTGAAAAAAAAAATACAAAGCTGAAGTGAACATAGAAAGTGTATAGAATTTTTTTATGTTAGAAGTGACTATCGACCCTGTGGGTTCAAAGAGAGTTCAAACAGGAAAAACAAGTAAGCCCTAATTATGAAAAGACTTGCACTTAATGTTGAAGAATTTTTTTTAAACAATGTGAGTGTGATATAGTAAAATGGCCATTAATGCAATTTCCTAAGTCTCAACTATATTCACTGAGATTTTATGAAAAACCGGAGGACTTGAGTGATATAAACAAAGACAATCGGCATAGGAAAGAGAGTAGTGGAATCAGCAAAGATAATCCAGAGATAATGATCATTAATCAGAGAATTGTGGCCAGCAGAAGAAAACGCGGCTCCATCCGCAAAAACAGGAAACACAGGTCTGGGGTGAATACAATCAGAGGGCACTTGAGGCGGGCTGTGCTGAGATTCAAGCATTCCATCAGAAAAGATACATAATAAAACTTCAATATTTTAAAACTTTTTAAGACTAGCTTTGTGGACTAGTATCTGTAGCGTAGATGAGAATGATCTAAGCCCTGAAATTTTGTATTCTTCAGCTGAAGGATAAAATGTTTTATAAATGCCTATCAATCCCATTTGGTCTATAGCCTCATTTAACTCCAGTATTCATTGATTTCCTTGTCTGAACAGTTTTCTTTTTTTATGGTAGTGCTGGAGATTGAGCCCTGGCCCTTCACCCTAAGCTACATCCCAAGAGCTTTTAGTTTTGAGAGGAGGAGGTCTCATTAATTCACTCTATTACCCATATTGAGTTCGAACCTGTGATTCTCCTGCTTCAGCCGCTGAGAGCGCTGAGACTACAGGCCTGTACCACACCAGCCCTGCCTTTTCTGGAGGATTTCTACACTGATGAAGGTGATGTGTTGAATCTTTTGCAGTTATCACATTACCTCCTGTGGCTCCCTTTACACCTAATAGTGTTTGTTTTTTAAAACAGAGTGGTCCAGCTATGAGTATATGTATATATTTACAATTACTGTAACTTATTTTTTTGTTTTTAGTTTTTGATTTTTGGTTTTTGTTTGAGACAGGGTGTCTCTCTGTGATCCAGGCTGGTCCTGAACTTTCTATGTAGCCCAGGCTGGCCTCAAACTCACAGCAATCCTCCGGCCTTAGTGTCCCAAGAGCGGAGATTACACGTGTACACCACCACACTTGGCTAATGTATATGTGGAGAATCATGCTGCAGTATCAAACCCAGAGCGTTGCACATACTAGGCAAGCGCTTTAATCACAGGCCTATGTCCCCAGTCCTACAACTTCTTATTTAATCTAACCATAGATCACTAAATGGTGACACTGTTAGTTTCTTTTTATAGTTTTTGAATTAAAATATATAGTAAAAAAAGCAACTCCTGCTGGCTTTTGGCTCCATTTGCTTGTAAAGTGTCTCCATGTCGTCATGTTCAGCCTGCGTGCCTCTACTGATAAAGTACGCTCGGTGTGATTAACATATCCTTGAGCATTGCTTATTTACCCAGTTAGCCGGTCAGTACTTGTGACATAAATTCTGCCTACTAATAGTCAATATTATTACTAATATGTAAATGTGTACACTTTTTCATTCTTTTTAATTTCCTTCTGATTGTTTTGAGTATCCTATGTTACCTTCTTGCTCTCTGGGGACTTGTCTTTATAGTTTGGTGGTTTCCTTTACAGATAGGCTTGGTTCTTCTCTGCTGGTGTAGCTTCTTGCCTAACAGGTTCTATACTTTCGAGCATTTTCCTGATATTGTTTTGCTTCTAGATGTGAGAATGAATTTTTTAATAAAACTGTATTGATAGCAATTAATTGTTTCAGTGTTTGCTTATCTTGAAAAGTTTTTCTCCTTCATTTCTGAAAGATGCATTTCCTCAGTACAGCCATTTTGGTTGTAAGTTATTTTCTTTCAGAAAATGAAATATGTTTTCCCACTCCCTCCCATAAAGTGTCTACTGAGAAACCTAAAATGAGTCTAATGGAGTTCCATTACATATGATTTGGTGTTTTTCTCAGAGTTCCCTCTTCATATTGAACTTCTGACAGATTGACTATAAAATACTAGTGGGAGATACTTTTCTGGACAAATCTATTTGGGGCACCCTGGGGTTCCTCTACCTGTATGTCCATACCTTTTTCAAGATTAGGGAAGTTCTCAGCTTTTATTTTAGTTCAGACACTTTTCCATTTCTTTTATCTTTTTTCTTTTTCAATTTTGTAAAACATCACCCTCTGCCCTTCTCTGGAGCCTCCTCTAGTAACATACACATACGCCCTTTCATTAGCCTCTTCCCCAAAATGGAAAATTCCCTGAGAATGTGTTATGAATGTGGCCACAGACCAACCAATATTCCCATGTAAGAAAAAAATAGGGAAGTAATGACCTAACCACCTAAATTCATTTAAAATAATATTTTTGTACATTTGTGTAGATATAAGGAAATGTTCTGTTACTTTTTCCAAAGAATTCAAATAAGATTTTTGCTTTTATTTTGACTTATTTCTCCATGAAAGATGACAAGTTTGAAAGTAGGTAGCTATTTTTGAGGGAAATGCATTTACATTCCTTTCACATTTATTCATTTTTCCTTTTCAAGCTTTATTAAGGTACACTTGACACATAGAACATACTTGACATATAAAACATAGTGATTTGGCACGTGTACATAATGTGAAATGATCACCCCCCCCCCCCCCAGCTAGGCAGCTTGCCTATCATCTCGCATAGTTCTGTTTTTCTATTGAGGCACTCAGGATTTACCCTCTTGGAAAACCTCAAATACCCAGTGATCGCCCTGCTGGGCATTAATTACGTCTCCAAAACCTGTCTTGCACAACTGAAACATCCTACACTCTGAGCAACACCTCCCCATTTCCCCCTCTCCTAACTCCTGGAAAACACCATTTTACTCTGTTTCTGGGAATATGATGATTTTAGGTTTCAGACAGATGTGATAAAATGATGCAGTGTGAGTCTTACTGTACTTAGCATATTTCACTTGCTTTTTTTTTTAAGGGAGCAACACCAATATATTTAAACTTCACATCTGCTTTCAGGAGAAAGCATACGGAACATTTATTTTGAAATGATGTTTGTCTATAATATAAACAAATGTCAAAAACTGAAATTATGCAAAACATTTGAGACGATGCAATGGAATTAAGCTAAATCTATGGTTTAAAACACAACGAGAAAATGTCTATATCTATGATTTAAAATATCCCCAGAAAATTTCTCATCACTTGAAAGTTAAACATATCAAGTGCCAAAGAATTGTCCAAGAATTGTTGTTAGAGGGCTGGGGATGTAGACCAGTAGCAGAGTGCTTCCTGGCACGCTCAAGGCCCTGGGATCGGTCCCCAGTTCCAAACCTAAAAAACAACCCCCCCCCCCCCCGCCACCCCGCCAGGGAAAAAAAGGACAAAAAAAGAATTGTCATTAGATACCACGTGAACTTCACAAAGACAATACACTATATAAAGCTTCCTACAGCCGTGTAAATTTTTCTGATATTCAGCTAACACCAGACTTAAAGAAACTGTTTAAGATTCAGTTGTGGAATTAGAAATATGAAAAAATTGTAACTACAAAAGCAGAAGAAAGAACATAACAAGCGAAATAATGCAATCATAGAAACATTAGTAAAACCATAAGTTATTTCTTTCAACATCTTACAAATCTGATAAGCCTTGTCCAGAGCAAGAGAAAAAGAATGGTGATTAAAAAGTATACAACTTTAAGTCCTATAGTCATGAATATGCTAAAAGAAGATACAACTTTTGCCAATGTATTGGGCAATTTAAATAACTCAGATAACTCTACCAAATACTTGAAAAATACAACCTACCAAAGGTCTCTCTCTCTCTCTCTCTCTCTCTCTCTCTCTCTCTCTCTCTCTCTCTCACGCAGGCTGACAACATTCTAAATATAATTAGATTTATTTTGCTAGTAGAAATGTTCTCAACATGGAAGACTTCATAAGTAAATTTTACCAATTCTTTATTTACACATGCACAGAGTCGCTCATACAACACAAAATAAAAACACAGAAAACATTTTTCAACTCATTTCATGCAGCCAAAAAAACCTTATTCCAATACATGGCAAGGCTATTACTAGAATTAAATGAACATAGATACATAATTCTAAGCAAAATATTCACAAACTAAATCCACGTACACACAATATGATAAGGCGGATAAGTTACAGAAACATAATTTGCTTTGCACCAGAAAATGAATATGATTCAAGATTATAACAAAATAAAAGATAAAAAGGACTCTGTCATCTCAAGAAGTACACAACAAGCACCTGATAAATGATCCAATCTTGGAGGATTTTGCTATCTCTAAATAATTCCCAGTGATTTTTTTGCAGGTAAATAAATTGTAATTCAGATTATAATCAGTAGGAACCAGGGTTTAATATAAAGTAAAGTAATATAAAGTAATGGTAATATAAAGTAATGGAAGAAATAGATGAAGCGAGACTCCCAGAGGTTCCCATGCAACTTTCTGGGCTTTTTGGTAGTAATTCTACTTGTCAGAGGAGAACGGTGAGGGCTCACCGAATGGTCTCATAGGACCTGTGGAGAACGCAGACAACTTCAAATATGAGGCATGTTTACATCCACCTGCACACAGTCTGACTCAGAGTACAGCATGGCGGAAGGAGACCAAGGATCCACAAATGGATTCAAAAGTGGGGCGAGTGTATTCAGGGGAAAAGTCATTCAGTCTTAAAGAGGGAAAGAAATTGTTCATAGTCTGCAGCAGGGATGGAACTGAAGACACAGTCCCAGGTAAACGGACCAGTCCAAAAAGAGTGATAAATGTTGCATGACTCAATTTCTAGTAGTGAACCTCACAGAGATGAAAAATAAAATGAAAAAGAGATTACAGGAGAAGGAATATGGAGTTGTTTACGGGGTAGAGTTGCAGTTTTGCAAGATAGAATGAGTTTGGAAAATAAAAGCTGAAAATAGTTACGAAAAATACAAATGTATTTAACATGGTAAAAAAGATGGAATGGATGTTAAATTCCATGTTATATGTATTTTACCACCATCATACGAATTAGCTTTATACAAGAGATTAAAATTCAGAGAGGAGGGGCTGGAGGCATGGCACAGAGGGTAAAGCACTTGCCCTGCAAGCACAAGGCCCCGGGTTCAATTCCCCAGCACCACATAAAGCTGGGCATGGTGGCACACGCCTGTAATCCCCGCACTCAGGAGGCTAAGGCAGGACGATTGCCAAGTCTAAGGTTAGCTTAGGCTACACAGTGAGTTCACGACCGGCCTGAGATACAGACTGAGACTCTGTCTCAAATAAATAAATTAATTAAATTAAATTAAGAGGGAAGGACTTTTGGAAAGATGGAGTTAATATGCTTTAAACAGATGAAAGTTTGAAAAGGTGGGAGGTTAGGTGGGTGGGGTGGGGGGAAGGTTGAAAGAAAACTCACCAGCGCCTAAGGAACCATAGCGCAAAAAGCGGCAGAAGCACCAGGCAGGGCCCGATGACTGCCAGAACGATCCAGCCAGCGGAGGTGGGGTGGCCTGCCAACCAGGAGGGAGGTCCAATAGGTCAAATCCCACACAACCTTCAATTTGCCATTTTATTTCTATGTTCATGTTCTACTCTGTCTCTCCTTCCTCTGCTTTCTCTGTATCTCTCTCGCTCCGTCATCTTCCCCCATCCAGCCTGGGCCCTGGGGCCTTACTCACCCCAGTGGAGGACGATGTCCTGCCCTTCTAGACTGCTGTGCCTAACCCGACAAGACAGCCCGGCCGCCTCCCCAGCTGCCACCTCCAGGGCTGCTCGGAGATACCACGTCTCATCAGCGTTGGGCAGGACGTCACCTCTCTGAGTGCCCGGCTGCTCCTGCTCACCCCGCATCCACATCACCTGCACGGGCCTCGGGTAGAAGCCAGAGGCGTGGCACACCAGCTGCAGATGGCCAGGCCTGGGGCTGGGGCCGCTGGACAGCCAGGCCTCAGGCTTTACTGGGACAGAAAGGGGTAGGGAAATGGTCAGATTATGATGCTAAACCAGAGCACAGGATTCAAACACCACTAGTTTGGATAGTGACCCCACCATTCTTTAGATGAAGCAAGCTACTGAGAAAACCTCTCTGGTACCTCCTTACTTTGGGGACTGAAGGAAGCGATGCAAAGTTAAACAGATCAAGACCAACCTTGCCTCTGCAGATCCATCTTTCCAGTTTCGAGGATACTCAAGAGATACTGGGGGCAAAGATCTATCAGGAGCTCCTTCACAATATCACGGATAGCTTTGTACTGCGAGATAAATATGCAGAACATCTGGGCCCTGGTGCCACCTTCTGGGGCAGGCCAACATGAGCTATTCTTGATGCTCAAGAAATCCAGCCCCTGTAAGGCTCCCCACAAGAAGCTTACAATGGTTCCACCAGGTTGCAGCACGCAGCCTGCTGCACCCTGGATCTCAAAGGGATCTGTGGAGAAGGAAAACAGACAAGAGTTATGACATCGAAAACGACAAAGAAATGGATGTGGGAAAGGCCCATAATTTCGGATTTTGGTGAGAACAGAGTCAGGAATGTCCAAAGATGAGGCAAAATAATCACAACATTGCAGGACTTTCAGGAAGCAGGGGAGAGGTGCCTATGGTGGTCAAGTGTGTGGTGTCAAAGGTCAGGATGATGAAGGAGAGGCGTATGTGAGGGAAGCGTAAGGCCGCAGCCAGCCCAGCATCCCAGAAAGAACTGGAGAGTTATATGGAGAGGAGGGGTCAAATAGGAGAAGGCTGAAGGGGTGAGTGAGAGGAAGAAGTCACAACTTAGACTGGTAAAGCGTGAGATTGGAATGTAAGGGGCAAGTTCACACAAGACATTCAAGAGACTGGTCGAAGAGTGATGCTCTCCTTCTGTCTGACTTGAGAGAAGACACAACACTTTGAGGACTCGGTGGAATTGTAGAAACAGAGGTATAGAAGGGCAAACGTGGAGTTGGGTAAAGTTGGAAAGTGAAGAGAAGAATCTGGGGAGTCCAAGCAAAGATAAAAGCTGGAGAGAATCTCTCCAATTTTAAAAACAGGCCTTACATTCTATCTGAAATTCGCTGGCAAGATCCTGCACTTCTTCGATGAATCCGTAGAAGAAGACTCGGAATATCATCTCCAGCTCAGAGATTTTTCCGTCGGTGAGGTTTCCCTTAGCCCAGGGCTTCAGGAACATGATGGTGCCGGAGTCACGATCCCAGCCATGAGTCTGCAGATCACTCATCCAGCCTGAAACTTGATTTTGAGCCCAGGTGTTGTTGAAGAAAGATGAGGTTTGGATGACGTGGAAAGTGGTTGGTCCCTGGAGGTCTAGGGAGAAAGCAAAGATGGTGGGAAACAGGGATAAGAAGAGAGAGATATCACGGATGTTGAGATTTTAAGAGAAGAACCCAATGTCTACGAGATCTATAGTGCCCGACACACTTAACACTGAGGGCTTCAGTTTCTCACCCCAACTTCCAGAATGGTAGCAGAAGGCTAGAGCCAGGAGGACTCAGAGGGCCAGTCTCCAAGCGCAGCATGGTAAGTGCATTGCCTTCATTCAGACCCTCTGCGTCAGAACAGAGAGCTGCCCAAGTTTTCTTACCTTCTTGAATGTCACCAGCTTGGAAGAGAGCCGCTGGCAGCACCAGTGACGGGAGCAGCATTTCACAGAGAAAGAGGACTTCCATCTCTCAGCTTGTGTTTGATTTGTGATTTCGGCAACCCTTTTTCTCTGTGCTCTACAGTGACTTCCCCTCTTTTCCAACTGCCAGATCTCTTCCTCATATAAATTATCAGTTAAAAAAATGCCTCCCACAGTCCTGGGACTTTTATTCCACCTCTCATTTCCCCCACTGCCCTGACTTACTTTTACCTGCCTGGCTCCCACCTCCTCTCCTTGTCTTCAGTTTTCTCCAGATGAGGCCAGAATGTGCCCTAGGTAGTTTGAAAAGTGCATTCACCACCATGAGCTATTATTTACAGGGCTAGATCATAAGAGAGTGATATTACACACTTGCTCAGCCCTCCACCAGCATTAACCTTGGAAGATTCTGGTGGTACATCCACCCACTCAACATCTCTCCTCCGTGGGCCCTGGCACCATGTTACCCCTTCCTGATAGACTCAGTGTCTTCTTCCTGTTTTATCCCTTTTGAGCTGTCCCTCTCGGCCCGCATTTTTATTCCTGGTTTTCTGTCTCGATCCTGAATTCTACAAACTGAGTTTCCCATTTAGGTGTGAAATTAGCCAAGTTACCAGTGACCAAGGGGAAAATACAGAAGGTCCCATATAAAAAAGTATCAGACAACTGAAAATAGGGCAAAAAAAATCTCTTAGTTTACTTTCCTTTTACACTGTAAAACAAAATATTTTAAAACATAGCAGAAAGTGAGTTGACTGAGCTCGATAATTTTTTAGTCTAGCAGTTTAAGAAATCTTTTAAATCTACATTTAAAACACTGTAGGAGGAAGTGTATTATGTAGAACTCTCAAACCGAACAAAACCTAGAAAACTGTGAGCATGAAGAGACATTCTCTGCTGTCGAGCCCCTTAACGGTGTTTGGTCACCACTTTGGCTTTTCTGTTCCAGTTCTATACACATCAGTGGTTGGGTGAATTCTTTTTTCTACATTTTCATTTTTTCTCATTCTCAGCCTCTACCCTTGTGTGTGGGAAGTAGAAAATGTTGCCATAAATATTTTAAGAGGAAGAGAGAGAAGGAAAAGATGATGAAAGAAAGGAACCAGTGACAATTGTACACCAGGAGGTGGCTAAGTGCAACTAGAGCCCTTTGTTTTCTTCTGAACTGACTCATGCATTGTTTAGGTTGGTTTTTTTTTTTCCTTGCAGGAGGAATGATATGACTAGTAATTGAACCTAGGCTGTTTTTTGCACTGAGCTACATCCTCTGTCTTTTTAAATTAATTTAGTTATGCTTATTTTCTGACAGAATCGCACTAAATTACCAAATTGTAGAGACTGGGCTTGAAAGCTCTGCTTTTCCTGCCTCAGACTCCGGGACAGGAAGTGGGTGCTATCACACCTGACTTCAGATTGTTTCGGTTGGCCACTTAGAGCGTCTCGGCACCTTTCCAACCTGAATTACACACCAGTCTATGTTGTTCAGGTCAACCAAAGCTTTTCTTACTTTTCTTTAATGGGGCCTGACAAAGTCACTGAAGATCCATACAAATCCCAAGGTCCCTGATAAATCACCTCCTTTCTTAGATCTTCTATGACTATAGCCCAAAGACCTGAAAAATGGACAACAAACATTATTTATCTCATACCTGATCTCCCGAGTGACATCCATCCTTTCTCTGGTGTCCTCCAATCCCTGATACTCTTGTAGACCTCGGCCAAGCAACAACCAAACATCTGAGCCAGTTCATCAGGGACTGATTTCCCTCATCATGCCTCAGGTTATGCAGCCTTTGATTCAAGGAGGGAGGAGTAGTAATATGACACAGTTTCTCTGCTTAAATCGCACTCAGACTGATCTCACCTACACTCATGTTCTTCTGACATGATATACAACCTTGCCACAAGCCCAAAAGAAGCAGAACCAACTGACTATGGACGGGAACTTCAAAAATATGAGACATATAAACCTTTCCTCTCTTTAAGTTGATTGTCTCAAGTTTTTTTTTTTTGCACTGATGGTAAAACTATGTAATACCTTCAATAATTTGGTTCTCTGGGTACTGTGATATTAAATGTAGCAATTTTGGAGCAATATTATATATAAAAATTATGTACGTGGCCATCACTCAGTGATTTAAAGGAAATAATGGTAACTACAGAATTCTCATAAGGCTTATGTGACTTACTGTGGAGGAAGTATGAACTGTATGGAATTGGGCTTGAATTACAGAGGTGCTCTTCAAATTATTTTTTATTACCCAGTCAAGCTTACTCATATAAAAGTTACATTACTTATTTGCTGTGGCACATATTTAGTATACACCATTTCCACATTACTGGTAAAAGGATTAGTAATCCGTGTTACATTTTCGGCAGCACTCACTCTTAGATCAGCATTATGACAGAGGGACACTATGTAAAAGCACCTATTCAGGGGCTTTGGTGCTTGGATGTTTAGAAAAAATGATAACACAGCCCAAAGAAAATTTCCATCTTGATAAACCACTCACACGCAGAGATCATTTCCAGAAGAAAACAAGAATGGGAAAAAATGGCCCATGAGAAAGAATGTTGAACTGGTTTTAACTCTTCAAGGTAATGTCTAAGCTTTGAACTTCTATTGGTACCTTCTGTGGGTAAACTGAAGAGGCACCCTGTGCTTTGAACACCACCAACCCTTTGAATCCAGCTGTACAGCATGTGGGTCATTCTTATCTTTGTTCACCTGCAAGTGAGATACTGGAGTCTAAAACCTGTGTCAATTTATGTAGCTATATACAGTCCTGTCTTCCATATCACAAGGTCACTTACTCATTAGATGGAAGACATCAGAGAGGCATTCTTCAAGGCTGTGGTTTGGGGATCATGCTTACCATGCCATTCTGAGTCTTGCCCCGGCACCTTATGACTTCAAAAGTCACTACGTTCCCTCTCCAACAGCGAATGCCATTTCTAAAGAAATATGCCATTAACCAAGAACGTCTCCATCTATCTCCTTTTTAAACACCAGATTTTGTCATGATTAGTATGTTTCCATTCACAACAGAACACAGTAACATCCTGCTTTTACTGTGGGCAAAGCACATTAATTATCTTGTTGCTTTATTACATAGGAAGAAAGCAAAACATTATCCATAATTTAAAAGAAAACATATTAGCCCTCTAAAACAAAATCCTTGCCTTTCCGAATTGGAGCCAGAATGCTAAGGCAAGAACAGCATTGTCCCGTAATGATTTAGTAATGTATTTTCTCACCCAAGGTTTCTGATGAAATTATTCAGCACAAAGACCTATGATGCAGGGGTAACACACAATTTTTATAAAAGTACCATGGACCAATACTTAAAACTTTGCCAAATTCTTGCGAAATGGTCATATTTCCTCTAGAATTTTTTGAGCCTATCTGTGTCAATATTGTAAAATCTGAAGCCATGTATGGAGAAGCAACCTACATACATCTCCTCCAGGATGTGCATCGTGCTTTATCAGGTTCTATGTCTACTTCTCAACCACAGCATCTTATCAGAAACGGAATTAGATTGCCTTCACTTATTTTGTTCAGGGATGCAGAGATTCTTGAAAACCACTGGACACATCAGCCATCCCTCCCTAGGAGAATTCCTGCAGATCACTGAAGCTGAGCACCAAAGCAACCCAAGGGAGCACTTTCTAGACAGCTAGACTTGCCGTTCTTAGCACACAGAAGCCCTAAAGGAGAAATTGGCGAGTGAGCACTTTTCCAGTTGGAATAACACCACTGGTCCAAATATACTTTTCAGTGATGTTAGAACCTCAAGTACATAACAAACACTGGAAAATTTGGCCTATCATACAGAGACCAATGTCACTAAAAGTCCTTCTGCCAAGTCAAGATTAAACATCATTTCTTTACCAAAAATGGCATTAGTGAATGCCATTACTTACTACAGCAGACTATTAGCAAGGCCACAGAATCCAACTGCTATCAAGGCAAAAGAAATCCAGACCACACAGCTTATACTTAAAAATTTTTAAAGTCAATAAATCTATAAAATAAATGAGATGATTACTACTAAGTGAATATTTAGATAAACAAATGAAAATGATACAAAATACGACGGAGGTGATGTGTGCTAGTTTGACCTAGCAGCAAAGAGCTCTCCACAGCTGTAAAAGCTGACATAATTCAGGGACAGAAATAAATGTGACGTCAAGAAGCATACTTGACATTATGGGTAAAGTGGAACGTAAAATCACAGGTATTATCTTGGGTCACAACAAGAATTTATTCAAGAATTTCTGAGAACAATAAACTGGAATTATGGTGAAAGTCCATTCAGGTGAGAAGCATCAGAAATAAAACTGCTAAATATGTAGGATTAGTAGGCAGAAGAATTCTTATATTTCTGATAAGAACCATACATAATATGCCCAAATTTACTTAACTAAATTGATAAGTGATATTGGAAAATAAAGCTGCTGTTTGTTTCATCTGTATGCTTTATATTTTTATTTGTGTCCTTCATGTATCTTCTGGTATTCTTGCCCAATTGCTGAGTTTTTGTATGAAATAATTCTAGCCTCAAAAACTGACTTCAACTTTTTTTCATTTTTTCCTATATCTGAAAATTTCTATAAAATTCCAAGACCATCTGAGTTAATTGTTGACTTTAAAATCAATTTTTGTTTATTTATATATTTTAGGTTCTTTCCTTCTTTGGGTATTATTTCCATCATTTATAATTTTTAACAAAATTTCAGTGTCCTCTTGATGTCAAATTACTAGCACATATTTATACAAGAACTTCACTTATGAATTTTTACTCTTTAATACATCCATTAACAACCACTTCTTAAATCCCAACTTTCATTAATAGAGGATGATCTCTATCAATTCTCTAAGAATTTAGTTTGATATTTAATTAACATTTACAAATGTGTATTAGCCAGCTTTTTGTTGCTAAAATACCTGAAACTGACAGCTTAAAGAAGGAAAAGTTCAATTTTTGGCTCATAGTTTTTGAGGGTTCCTCTCCCCGGTTGGCTGGCTCTAAAGCAAAACTGTCATGGCCTGAGGGTATGATAGAGTAACACTGATCATTTCAGGGTAGCTGGGAAATAGCATTAGGGAACAGAACCCTTCCCAGGAAAGATAAACCTTCCACAGGCACCGCCACCCAGTGACCCAACTCCAACTTGACCTCCTGTCCTAACAGCACATTCAACTATGAATGTCAGAAGATTGGCCCACTGAAGAATATGGCTCCCCCATGATATAATCTCTCTCCAGAAGTCTTAATCCAGTCATATTGGCAATTAAGATTAGCTTGCACGTAGCAGAAGCAAGCGAGAGCTACAAAGCTTATCACGGTGATGCTTAATTTGATCACTTTGTAAAGCTTTTCTCCTAGATTTTTCCACTGAAATGATTACATCGTTCTTGTGTGCTTGCTACAGATTTTGTTATTTCATCCTCGCTGGATCTCTGTGAGGAGATTATTACAGTTAATAACACTTTACTTTCATAAATGTAGATGCAGCAATCCCAGTATTGGACAATTTGTTCTGCTACATCCATGTAGAGCAAGATGACCTAACTGACATTCTTGTTTCATTCTTAAAACATGTTTTACCCAGAGTTAGAAGAGAAATAGAACTGTCACACATGATGGGGGCCAATACTTCGGAAGCCAGTTTACAAAAGAAAGTTGGGGAAGGAGTAAAACAGAGAGAGTGGTGACTAATATGGTCAGACAAAAGGTGACAGCAGGCCTTAATCCCAGTAAAACTCAAAGTGCAAAATAAATATACACCAGCCTACTTAAGCACAAATAAATACATGATTAAAACATTTCAAAATTGAGACAAATATTTATTACAGAATCCCAAATATTACATACACATGCCCCCACACTGGGAACAGGAACCTCAATTTCCTGCCTCTCAGTGTGAGTTGGGCTTTGTGCCCTAATTCAACAAAAAGAGTGTAAAAAAGAAGAAAATAACAACCATACAGTGAAGTTATGTAATATATCTCACTGAGAAACAGAAAAATGAATCACTAACTAAAAATGAGATTTCAGAAATACAGTTAATAAGAATGATTTAATGGTCTACTTAAAATTTTAAGGAGAAAAATGGACATTCATTTCAAGTAAATATGAAACATTCACTTATTCACTGATGCATTGTCCACAAAGCAATGTGCAAACTTTAAGTAGCTAAAACAAGCATAATGTTTTTGTTGTTAAGATATAGCTGAAAATCAATGATGAACTGTAAGCAGAAAGTCCCACATGCATGGAAATTCTGCAGTACAAATTATAAATACTTAAAAGATCAAACATTACATGACAGAAAATAAATCAGAAGGCAGATGAAAGATCTCAAGTTTGAACCAAGCCTGGGCAACTTAGTGACGTTAGCACTCAGAGGATATTTGGGGAAAATGCCATCTACATTAAGAAACTAGAGATTTAAAAGCAAATTAAACTGAAAGAAATAGAAAGGCAATGTGTAAATAATATCATTATGGAAGAAAGAACCAACAAAGACAAAAAGTCCGCCCTCTGAAAATTTCACGAATTGACAAACTCTTGTCACAAGGAGAAACAAAGCAGGAGCGGCTGACAGCATTGTTTAGGTGTAGAGCGTTCATATGGTATACGTAAGCCTCTAGGTTCAATCTGACAGCAAAACAAGAACAAGTTTTCAATATTAAATTTTTAAAGCATACAACTAAAATTTCTATAAGTATTACTGAAGAAAAAAGCGTAACAAGTTCATGAGCAACTTAGTGTCTTGGTAAGACACTATTTTGAAACCAAAACTAATAAAAAGGCTAAGAATATAGTTCAGTACAAAGGCCCTAAATCTCCAGTGGGAAAAAAAAAGAAAAAGATATGGCAAGTTATTAGCTATAAATTGAACAATCTGGATAGCTTGATTTGACAAAAGACTTAGATCAAACACCTTACTACAGGGACACAAAAACACCAACCTGAGTCGACAATCTGGGTACAAGTATACAAATACAGCTTTTTTTAAAGCATCTTTTCTGTTTTATTTCATTTTCTTTTTTTTTCTTTTTCTTTTTCTTTTCTTTTCTTTTCTTTTTTTTTTTTTTTGAGACAGGGTCTTGATCTGTAGTCCAGGCTGGCCTCAAATACACAATAATCATCCTGCCTCAGCCTCTTGAGTGCTGGCATTACAGATGTATACCACCATGCCCAATTTATACATGGCGGTGGGAAACCAAACCCAGAACCTTGTGCTTGCACAGAATATGTTCTAACCACTAAGTTAAACCTTAGCCCTACAAGCATACTTTTTAAAATGTCTATGAAATTTTAAAATTTCTTTCAAAACCTCCTCTCGCACATAAGGCTACACAGGTGAACTGAACAACAACAAAAGTGGGAACTGCCCTCTACTACAGAGAACACAAATACGGGAAATTTTTTTTTCAACTCATTGTATGGAGTCAAAAAGTCCTTGGTACAGACACCCGACAAGGACATTGCAAGAATTAAAATTGTAATGAACACAGATGTACAATTCTAAACAAATATTCACAAACCAAATCTACATACAAACATCTTGAGCCAAGTTATAGCAACACTTTTGTTTGGCTAGTGAATTAATAAGTGTGACTCACACCATTAACAAAAAATAAAAATATAAAACAATTCAGACCCCTTAAGAAGTTCAGAAACACATACCTAAAATAGGAAATCTGGATGGATCCTGCTATCGATACCACCTAACACAAGTTCTCCATGTTTTGTTGGTGTACACATGGGGACTTTTCTTGCACTCTATAGAAACATTGATTTGGTTGAAGACTTGTTATTTGAAAGAACAAGAACGATTTCTGGGCTACCAATGTAAATTTCTGGGCTTCTTGATATTAATTCCAAATGTTAGCAATGACAACGTGAACTCATAGGATGTACGGATATGACCTGTAAGAATACAAAGAAAAAATAGCTCTAGGTAAGAGATACAGCAGCCAGAGTGCCCACAATAGATGGGCAGATAAACAAAAGGCGGTACATGTAACAAAGCACTATGTAACTTGAAGAAAGAAATGCGGACGTAAGTTAAAACACAAGTGGATCTCAAGGATGTCTCACTGAGTGAAATAGGCTAGTCAAAGGAAAGACGTATCATATGATCGCATTTATATTCAATGCCCACAGTCACTGTAGTCACAGGAAGAAAAACAACGGTCAATCCCATGCCCTTGGGGAGGAGGGAATGGATCGTTGCTTAAGGGTAAGATAGTTTCAATTTTGCAAGATGGGGAGGCATGTGGACATGAATGGCAGTAATGGCTGCAAACGATGAGAGTGTATTTAACACCGCTGAGCAAAGCACCGAAAATATTAAAGACTAAGTTTTATGGCATGTGAAATGTGCAGCATTTTAATTACTTCCAGAAAAGAGTTGGCGATTGACGCGAAAGGACTGGCGAAGAGGCGACGTGCCGTAAGTCAGTGGACAGTGAAGAAGGTGAGAGGCTGGATGGAAAAATACAAAAACTCACCGGCGCTTCCAAAGCCATAACGCAAAACACAGCAAAAAGATGAAGCAGGGCACTATCATCACCAAGACGAACCAGCCGATGGAGACGGGGCGTGCTGCCAGTGGGGAAGAGGTTGGAGAGCGTCACTGCCTGCTCCGTGCTTGAGGACCACACCCCCCCGCTTCCGGCCTGGGCCCTGGGGCCTTCTCACCCCAGTGGAGGACGAGGTCCTGCCCTCCTAGACTGCTGTGCTTAATCCGACAAGACAGCCCGGCCGCCTCCCCGGCTGCCACCTCCAGGGCTGCTCGGAGATACCACGTCTCATCAGCGTTGGGCAGGACGTCACCTCTCTGAGTGCCCGGCTGCTCCTGCTCACCCCGCATCCACATCACCTGCACGGGCCTTGGGTAGAAGCCAGAGGCGTGACACACCAGCTGCAGACGGCCAGGCCCGGGGCTGGGGCCGCTGGACAGCCAGGCCTCGGGCTTCACTGGAGCAGGAAGAGGCAGGAAGAAAGTCAGATTGTGACACCAGCTCACAGGTTTGAATATGGATCCCTCCACACCTCAGCTCTTGAGGAGGCTTCCCTACCTCAGGAGCACTTCCCTCCTGCTGATCTTGGGGGTGAGACAGAAAGAAAAACCAAGCGAGACCCACCTTGCCTCTGCAAATCTGCCTTCCCTGCTTCCAAGACACCCAAGAGAAACTGGGGACAGGTTTCATACAGCAGCTTCTGCACCGTGTGGAAGACGTCGTGAAATGGAGACAGTAGCGTGCAGACCTTCCGCGCCCTTGTGCCACCCTCTGGGGCAGGCACACAAGAAGAGTTCTTGAAGCTCACAAAATCTCTTCCTCCCAGAGCCCCCCTCAGGAAGCTTACAATGGCACCTCCAGAAAGCAGCTCACAGCCTGCAATGCCCTGGATCTCAAAGGGGTCTGTGGAGAAGGAAAATAGAAGTTCTTGAATTAAAAAAAAGAAAGGGTTGTAAGAACCCAGAATTTTTATTTGGTGGGAACAAAATTTAGGATGGAAAATGCAAAAGTTATGATGGAAAGTACAGCCTTCCAGAGGAAGAGGAAGGGCCACGTGGAGAAAGGACTCAGAAGGAGAAAACAGAAGGAGGAAGGGATGGGTGGAAGGAGGCAGCCACCGTCAGGTTACTCAGGAGCAAGGTAGGAAAGGATAATGTGAGTTTCACCTGAGACGAACTTCCAGCTGAACTTACAAATGCAGCTCTTATCTATCAAGAGATGAGGACAGAGGCCACAAGGCTTACGATATGCTTCCAGAAGGAAGCCTGCGCCAGACAAGTGTGCACATGGAGCTGAGTGAAGTTGGGGGAGGGTGGAGGCACCCGAGGGAGGAGCCCTTGAGAACTCCCCAGGTCTGAGGGCTGGACTCACATTCCATCTGCAACGCGTTGACATGGGCCTCCATTTCCCGATTGAATGCAAAGATATAGACTCGAAACAGTTCCACCAGTTCCACTATCTCCTCCTCACTGAAGTTGCCCTTCGACCAGGGTTTGAGGAATATGGCGGTGCCTGTGTCACTCTTCCAGCCGTGAATCTGCATGTCGCCCAACCAGCCTGAGCCTTGATATTGTATCCGGGTACTGCTGAGAAAGGATGAGATTTGGATGATGTGGAAAGAGATCGGTCCCTGGAAGGCTGTGGAGGGGGAAAAAAATGGTGAAAAGAAAGGGAGAAGTAGCAGAGACAGGGAATTGGCAAGTATAGAGACAGTGCAGGAAACAACAGCCCTGAGTCCGCGTGACGCACAAAGCTTAAGACACACTTAAGGTTCCCAGGGCTGCAGGCTCCGTCCCCGACCTCCAGAATGGGACAGGAGGGCTTGGCGTGCTGGTCCCCTAGTGCACCTGGGTAAGTGCAGCCTGCTTCTCCTCAGGCCCTCTGTACCCGTCAGGCGAGCTGCCATAGGTACTCTTACCGTCCTGAGTGGCACCAGCTGGGAAGAGATCTACTAGGAACAGCAGTGGCAGGAGCGGCATTTCACTAAGAGGGGACTCCTGCCTCTCAGAGCTCATGTTTGATTTCGATTTCTGCAGCCTCCTTTGTCTGTGCTGGGTCTTGACTTCCTCTCTCGCAGCTGGCAAATCTCCTCCTCATACAAATTAAGTATCAGAGGAGAAATGTGTACCCTTGACCCTGAGGTCCTGCTTCGCCGCTCATTTCCCCTGCAGCCTCGGCTTTTGAAACTTCTCTCAGCACCCTGAACTCCCACAGAGGACCTCAGAAGTGCCCCTGTGCGATACTTGGGCTTCTCTTTTTCTTTTTTATTAGCTGAGGATTCAGCCCGGAGCCTTCACACTGAGCTACATCCCCAGCCCTTTTTTAAGAGACAGTCCCACGGTGTCTCTAAGTTGCCTAGACAGGGCTCCAATTTGCAATCCTCCTGGCTCAGGGTCCCAGAGCGCTGGGATTAAAGTCTGCATCACCAAACTGAGCCCCGTATGTGATTCTGAGCGATCGCTTTACATTCATTACAGTCCATTTATATCTTTTAAATGAGTGGAGTAGTCACTAATCGCTCAGAATTCTTTCTGTTTATCCCCCTGCTCAGCCCCCTTTTCTCCCCTGCCTGACCTTCTCTGGAACTTTCACTACTCCTTACCACTGGTCACCCTCCTCTTCCTTAATACATCTTCTTTATCGAATGCCCCAACATTCACATAAAAATTTATCCCTGTGTCAGTGTGTGTGTGTGTGTGTGTGTGTGTGTGTGTGTGTGTGTGTGTGAGTACCAATATTCAGTTACATGCATGCAATGTATTTAAAACAGCTTTTAAACCACAAACTCAAACCTCAGAAGCAAATATAACTGTTTTGGTTTATAATCCAAAGTTTACCTCACCACGTATTAATTTATAGGGGAAGCAGCACTCGTTGCTGATATATGACTTTCTGTACAGTGGCTCCTGGCCTTTGAAGTTTTTAGTAACAACTGTTCACAAGTCAAACAAAACTCTAAGATCTACGCTATGTGCAACTCCAGCTAAAGTCAGAGGACTTTTTGCAGAAGATTCTATGAGTAGTTCAGCCTTCCTCTTTTGTGTAATAATGTGTGGTCTCTGTCTACATTTACGCCTTTCTTTTAACCACATAAAGTCATTACTAGGAAAACAAAAAGCCTGTCATTTTTACCCATATTCTTCAGTTGTATGTCTTGAGATCCCCTTTCCTGTCTTCTTTTTGTATGCCCTTAGAAAGTTTTAGAAATATGTTTCAATGATACTGGGAAAAACCTGAACTCTAATCAAGATCTTGGTTTAAGAATAATTATTGGATTTCCACCAATCAGGAAAGAATACAAATTTGCATGGATACACATATCAACTCATAGAAAAGTGGTGGTAACTGATCAAGTCTAAAACGTTATCACTGACTAATTCCACTATGCAAAATCAACATTGGGGCATTTTCTGTTCCTGAAAATAAATGGTTCACATTAGTAAGACTACCCTTCACTTAAGATCAGCACTGGCCAATCAAAAAGCCAAAACAGCTTTCCTGACATCTTCTATATAACCATTAACAGGATGGAATTCATGAGTAAATCTAGTGGCTTTCTGAGTAGCAGCCACAGAGGCTTAACACAGTTAGCATTTAAATGAGTGTTACATTTTTGTCATCGATATTTTTCTTGGTAAAACAGTCATTGTTCAGTTTATTTCATGTGCTTTAGGTCCACTTGCATGAAGAAATAAAGTGGTGATACCTACGAAGTGTGTAAAGCAGACTTAGTCTCCTACAAGGCAGACATTCCAGTGGCAGTGTTATGGCATCACCAACACGGAGGCGCAGCACAGCCTCACAGGCTGCCAAACCCATCAGCGTGAAGCCTGCAGGGTCTGCATACACGCAAAGATACACACACCCTGGAGTCAAGAAACTCTGGAGAAAAGGAGATTCTGAGGATTCTGCACTATTGCGTAGAGATTTGGAGTTTCTCCCCAGAGTCAGGGTTGGCGAGTCTGAACCGGAAGAGGCTGCAGAGCTGCCCACCCCATTGCAGAGAGAAGTCAAATGAGACAAAAGCAAAGTAGATTTCCAAGACTCAGGCAAGGCCAGAGTCCTCCCAGGAAGAAGCTGCAATGTTTCTTCTTCCATCCTTTAGTTAGCTCACGCTGCCAGTTGCCCCGGCAAGGGTACGTGCCCCCCACCCCCAGCACTTCCTGGCCCACAAGTCATGAACAAACATATGAGAGCTCTTCGCTGGGAGCCACTAATTGCAACAAGTTGACATGACCTTTCCAGTTTAAACCCCAAGCATCTACATCCTCCAGCCAAGCTCTGCCTCCCAAAAACACACAGTTCCAAATGTGTGAGGTTTTGGGGAAGCACTCAAGATCCAAAGCATTGCAGAGGACTAGTGTACTCCAAACTGTAGTTTACTGATGTGGGAGTTTAAAAGAGACATAAATAAATGGAAAAGTTTTTCATGTTTATTGACTGGAAGCAACATTATTAAAATATTCATATTATCCAGAAACAAACTACAGATTACATGTTAATTTGATATCATTCTTATAAAAGTCTCAGTGGCAATTTGAAAATAAAATAAGTAGAAAAAATACTAAAATTCCCGTGAAATTACAAAGATCCAGAATAACTAAAGTAATACTGAAAGAAAATAAAGAAAGCTGAAGTCATCACACTTATGTGATTTCAAAATATATCATCAAGATTCCTAGCCAGAGGAAATGGATATGTCAGTTAGCCTGACTTTACCATTCCATAGTTCATACGTGTATCATAACATCAGATTGCATTGCATAAATGCATGTGAATATCTTTAAGTGTAAATTTCCGAATAATATTTTCCCCATTTTATTGATATGTATTAGCGCAAGATTTAAGGTTTACAATGAAGCTGAGGATTTTGTGCACATACGTATCTTGTCAAGGTGACAAGGACTTTCCCACTCTCCTTTTGTCCCTCCCCCTACCCTCCCAAGGACAAACATAAATGTCAATGAAAGAGAAGTGAATAGACCAAAATATATATTTTATACAAATGATAACCAAAGAAAAAAGAGAGAGGCTATATGTATATCTGCTGAAATAGAATTCAAGTCAAAAACTATCACAAGAGACACAATGCATCTTTATATATTAACAAAGGAATTCTTTTATCTAGAAGACATAAAAATTGTCAACTTACATGGACTCATCATCAAAGCACCTAAGTATGTAAAGCAAATATTAACATAACTGAGGGAGGAAACAGGCTGAAATTCAATACTAGAAGACTTACCCCTCTACTTTCAACAATGCATAGATCAAGAAAACAAAAAATTGTAAGACAATACTAGGCTTGGACTACACAAGAGACTAACTGAACCTAATGTACACATACAGAATACATCATCTAACATCGGCAAATTCCATGTTCTTTTTTAAAGCACAAACAGAGCAGTCTCCAGGGTAGACCCCAAAACAAACCTGATTCACTTAAGAGCCACAGCAAGTACTATTTCTGGCCACCAATTGATTCTTGCCTACAACTACACTATGGAGGCAGAGACAGAGGAGAAGGGGAGCAGGAGAAGGAACAAGAAAAACGAGTAGAGGCCTCACATCATTAACTATAAAGTACAAGTCAAGTAAAACCCACAAAATTTGTCAGAGCAGGTAACTGAATAAACATGAATAATAATCAACAAAATAAATCAGCAACAAAATCCTTCATCTGATAAGTTTCATGCCAGGAACAAGTCAAATGTTTATCAAATAAGAGATAGTTTTTTTTCAATGATGTGTGTGTATGGAATTATATTTAGCAATAAAAAAGACAACTCAGCAACACTGATTATTTACAACTACATTTTAAAAGGAAACACCCAAATAAAACACAGCTAAAATTTATTCCTATCTTAATAACATTATTTAAAAAAAATCAATCTAGGTGGTAGTGGCATAAAGCAGGTCATCAACTGAAGGACATCAGTGTTAGTGGTAGTTTGACTACAAAAAGGTAGAAAGATTATAAAAATCTGTATTTTTATTATGATCTTGTTGACATATTTTGGGTAGTAAATGGAACCATGCACTGCAAAGATGAATTTTATTGCAAATTTTTAACAATAAAGTTTATGCAAAAGATTTTAAACAAAAAAAATTATTACCAAAAGACATGGAGAAATTTAAGAGGCAAACTCTACAACTCTAGAGAGAGGGACATAATTTCAGTTATTTTTTTTCCATCATGAGTTTAGTACTTATGTGTCTCTCTCATCTTCAGGGCTAAACAAATGCTGGTGAGTGAATGACACATAAAGGCACTGGCATGTGACCACGGTGTTCCCTGCAGGGATGGTGAACTCCACACACTTTGGCATCCTCACCCCACCGCAGCCTGAACACCAACTCTCTTGCTCCTTTTACTTAGTCATCCTGTCTGATATGTCTGTCTCACACCCTTCACTTGTCACATGAGCACACGCTCTCTCCATGTTTGGAAGCTAGGAGTCAGTCGCCTTATCACATTGAGAAAATAAAGCTGTCAGTGGGTGTCTTAGATACTTTCTAGTCGCTGTGACTCAATAGCTGACATCCACAGCTTGAGGGAGGAAACATTTATTTCAGCTCACATTTCAGAAGGTGTCAGCCCGTTCACGGGTAGGAGGCTGGAAATAACAGAATCACATGGTGGAGCCAGAGCTGGAGCTGGAGCCAGAGCCAGATCCAGGGCTCCAGACATACAGACCCTCACAGCACGGCAGGACGAAGCCAAGTCTGGGAGGAAGGACGGAGCCAGCACGCACCCCTCAAGGTCAAGCCCCAAGCATGCGCTCCTTCCAGCTAGGTCCCACCCCCAATAGTACACAATATTCAGAGGTACAGGAGCCTTTGGGGGGGACACTCCAGATCCAAACCACAGCAATGGGCCAGACTTCCCCTTAAGGTCTAGAGAGAAGATGGTAAGCTGTAGGATGCTGCAGTTCTCAGCTAAGGTAATCATTTAAAAAGGAGGGAAGGCATTGAGGTTTCAGTACAACGATAGAGAAAAGAGTAAGAGAAAAAACTAACAAGGTGACAGTTAATCCAACTTGAATATGATGGGTTTTGTTTGTTCTGTTCAGTTTTCCACTGAGCCTGTGCTGCACTCAGGTGAGGCCCATCCCTGGTCACAGCCCTTGCTCTCAGAAAGCTTAAATAAAAAGAGGAGGAAGGCCCAGGGTAACACAGCACAGATAGGGAATGATGTGCCCGTGTAGCAGAGTACAGCTGAAATACTGTCTGAGCAGCAGAGGAAAAGGTTCTCCCACTCGTGGGTCGTGGAACATTTCTGAAAGAAGGGAAAGGGCCTTTGGTGGTTAAGTAATATTTTAAAAGTCCTAATCAGAGCTCCAGAACTTAAAATGGCTCATATTAACAAGTGATTATTAAGCAAAAAAAATCAAGAACATAATAGGTTGGAGAAAAATGCTCTTCTGTCCAAAACTCCTGGGATGGTGGCTTCTTATTACCACTGTGGTGGGCAGAAAGGGGAAGGAGTGACAGATCTCATGCAACATTGCAATATGAGCTGTGGAAGAATAGCAGCAGTGACGGCCACTGAGGAAGCACTGTGCCAGGTCGTGTGCACGATGACCACCGTACAGACAGGTTCCCTTACTTTACTCTCTACTCCTACTACACAGGTTGTGTTCATCCTAAAATCTTTTTTTTTTTTTTTTTTTTTTTGCTCCCTAAACACTACCACAGCACCAGAATTTTTCCTTCCCCATTATAGCTTTCCTCAGAATGCTCTTTATAAATAGGTAGTTAACTATAGAGGACAATAAATGATAGATCATAGAGATAGAGAAATAGAGATTACAGCTAACATGCAAAACTATCTCATCTACAAATAAATGGATAAAATTATCATTATGAAGACACTGCATATAAGTGGTTCTGGTTAATCAATTGTCAATTTTTAAAACTTTTGATTTTAGAAAGATAGTCTAATCAGAGCCCTGTCAAAAGTCTTCACAAAAGAGAATCCCAAGTAATAAACTAAACTCTGAAATGAGTGACTAAGGAAGTAAGATGAAAAAGTAGCAGAAAGATCACAGGATCCAGGTGTGCACTAAAACAAAACCAAACAAAACAAATCGACATAGGGATGAGAGTGTGGGATCCTGTTTCTGCCACATTTTATTCCCCATATAGACTGGCTCAGAGACAAAACAATCTTCTCCTCATGGTAAAATGCAAGATGGAGAGGTCCAGCTGTTCCCATTTGCTACAGCAGATTAAGCCACAGGAGATTCCTGTGTTTACAGGCCCCCAAAAATTGGAATGTTGTGCCCAAAGTTTTCGTGGTTGTATTTTCACAGAGCAGGAGCCCAAGCTGTAAACCTCTCCTCACCTCCATCATCTAAAACTGCTACAGCTGGACTCGATCTTGAAACTGGGCCCACTTCTGAAACACATCTGGCCCTAGGGAAGAGTAGCCATGGTATACTACCACACTTGAGACCATTAATTCACCATGATCATGCAGTTGGATGCAACACCGCAATCCCAACTGCTTTGAGCCTCAACCCAACAGAAAGCCAAGATGTAGGCTTCCAAGACAATATGACATCCTAAATGCCAGGGAAACTGACTTGCACACAGAGGGGTCCAATGCACAGCCTCCAGCCTGGCACAGCCAAATGTGCTCGCACCCTGTATGAGGGCAGGCCAGGTGTTAGTTTCATCTCTTCATAAACCTGCCACGCAGCCAGCTTTCCCATAAAAGCCATGCAGACCTGAGGCTAACCAAGATGCCATCAAGACAGTAGACCTGCCACCTGACAAGTGAACCTGCCTCACAGCTGGTTGTCCAGAAGCACTCACATGTACTTGATCCTGCCCCGACAGCCACAGAGGCAGTGCCTTGCCCCCATCCTCACTCTAGTGAACTTGCTGCAGAGCTGGATATCCTATTGCCCTGGTGCCCAGCCAGTCTCAGTCTGACAAAGAGCTGGATGATGTTCTTATTCACTGGAGACCCTCAGATACAACTGGCAGCCCACAGCACCTGCAGGCCTCAGTGCTCGGCACTAGGTACGGCCAGGAAGTGGTGAAACGGCTTCATCCTTACTAAAATGAGAAAGATTATAGCAGAAGAAACTACACACAACTAGAATATTTACTGTCTACTTTTACCCAGAATCTGAGCTAATAAACCACATTCAACGGACACCCTAGCATATACAGATGAAAAAGGCAATAGTTGCACCAGATGACTGCATTAAATAGATACACAAGAAACATTAAAAGGCAAGAAAACATGATAACTTCAAAGGAACACAATAATTTTTCACTAATAAACTCTAAAGAAAATGAAATTTACAAAATTCCTGAAAATAAATTTAAAATAATGATCTTAAAAAGTTCAGCAAAATACAAAAGAATAGACACAAGCAATTAGATGAAATCAGCAAAAGCATCTGTCATCTGCATGAGAAATTTAACCAAAAGATAAATATAAAAATAACCAAGTACAAATCTTGATGCTAAATAACTCAATGAAGGAAAGAAAAAATATAATTGAGAGCCATAGTAACAGGTTTGCACAAGCAAAAGAAACAATTTCTGACTTGAAGACTGGTCTTTAATTCATCATAGAAAAAAAGAAATAAAAAGGAATGAAGAATGCCTATCATACCTGTGGGCCATCATTACACAACCATATGTTCACAGAATGAAAGACTCAAAAAAGTACAAAAGAAAGGCCCGGAAGTACACTTACACAATGACAGCTGAAAACTTTCCAAATAGAGATGGAGACCTGTGAATCTCAACAAATCCCAAGAGGACCTCTCCAGGCACATCGTCATCAAGACAATCAAGCAAAAACTGGGACCTGATTCATTCAATCCAGAGAACTGGAAGAGAAAAAAGACAGGGAAAAGTCTAAAAACAACCAGAAAACACACACACACACACACATTAAGTCATATGTAAGGGAATCTTAATTATGGATCAGATTTCTCGGTAGAAATCTTGTAGGTCAGACAGCAATAGAGCAACACAGCCATGATAGTAAGAGAATAAAAAGGAAAAACTACCTGATGAGTTGTTCTTCAAAAGTGTCAACAGAAGCAAATATTTCTCAATAAGGAAATTACTGGCAACTATGTTGACTGTACAAAAAAATCCTTATAGGAGTCCTCATCTAGAAATAAATGGATAAAATTATCATTATGAAGACACACTCAAGAACGGACCTCCCCCTTGTACACTAGAGACTCAAATGAGGAAAATAGTTAGACATTAAAATCAAATTTTATAACTGCAAAAAATGAAAAGATTCACAGTAACAGAAAAAGAAATATATATATCAGCCAGAAAACTAATAAAGTTTTAGAAATAGCCTACCTATCATAGTCTTGACTTTAAATTTATTATAATTCCCATTTTTAAAATATAGACTTCCTAAAGTCTTAAAAATGGTAGTACCTAATGATATGTAGTGTCTGGGAAACTCATTTCACAAAACACACATAGACTAAAAATGAAGGAATTAAAAAGAAGATGTTTCAGGCAAGCCAAAAACAAAAGTGAAAAAGAGTAGTTAAATTAGATAAAAAAACAAACAATAAAAACTGTAGGAAAAAATTCAGTGTATGATCATGTAAAAGGTGTGGTGATGCACACCTGTAATCTCAGCACTTGGGAGGCTGAGGCAGGAGGATGGCTGTGAGTCCAAGGCCAACCTGAGCTACATAGTTCAGGACCAGTCTGGGCTACAGAGGGAGACTCTGCTCCAATAACATAAAATAAAATAAGATAAAAACTTTTTTAAAAAGAAAACAAAAAAGTCCAGGAAAAAAGAATATGAAACAAAAGAGACTCTTACACATGGCTGGGAATGAAGGATCAACACTAGGGAAAACAGCAGCATAAAGTTGCCTCAGATAACTAAACAACAGACTCACCATAGGATTCAGCCATCCTACTCCTGGATGTATGTTGAAAGGAAATGAAATCAACTCACCAGAAATGGACCAGCACATCCTTGTAGTGGCACTATTCCCAGTTAAGATTTAGAATTAGTTTAGGTACCAATAGACAGATGAAGGGCCCAGAATAAAAAATCCATATACACACAATGAAATAGTATTCAGCTATAAAAAAATGAAATCTTGTTATTTACAACAAAATAATTGAATCTCAAGGACACTATGTTAAGTGAATTAAGTCCAGATACCAAAAGTAGAACTACCATGCTGAACACTGTGTTTAAATTAATCAAATATAAAAATAAATCCCAAAAGTAAGACCCAGCATTTCCATTTCTCTGTGTATTCTCAAGTCAAATAAGTCAAATCTATGGTCACAAAAAAGGCCTTGTATAATAATGTCCACAGGACCATTGTTCAAAGTATCCCATCTCCAGAAGTCAAATGTCCACCTGCAATAAAAGGGATAAATTGTTGTATAGTTACATAATGGAATCTTTAAATTCAGTGGGCCACAACACGAATAAATCTCACAGAAATAATGTTCAATAAAAAAGCAGATACAAAATCATACTTGCTAATAGGATTCCAGTAAAGTTTAAAAACAATCAAAATTAATGTGACAGGGACCAAAAAGAATACTCCTTTCTGTTAAAGGACTATTGGGTGGTAAGAGGAGCCATGATTTCTGGAAGCTGAAAACACTTATTTTGATTATGATGAACCAGGCTGACTGTGGCTCCATATGGCCTGAGAGGTAAGAGAGGACCACCGCCCATGTCTCCCACAGCCTGACTTCATCCCTTGATGTCCAAGGTGTGCCCTGTGGGGTGCTAATCCCGGACACGTACTCTTTGGAGCTTTCCAAAAAGCTAAGTGGCTTCTCACAGGTGTGCCCTTCACACTGTGGGAAAAGTCTTGGGGAACAGGGGGAAGACAAAGCAACCGACAGGAGCTTCTGCCACCAACCGCTTCAGTAAAGAATGGAGAGGGAGAGCCAGCTGAGACGGGAGGCGGGGAGCAGGAGGTTTCCGCTGATATCGCGGCTACCACGGCCATCATGGTAAACGGACAAGCAAAATCAAAACTAATTTTTTTCATAGGTACACCTCAGTATGACAGCCTCAGTTATCTTTTAACCATCTGCGCCACCTGGCGGTGAGACACAGGCAATCACAAGCATCAACAGATGTTACTCTGCGGATCTGGGGGTCCACTGAGGGATATATAGAAAGAAAATGATCTAAATTGAAATTCTGGAGCTCATGTTGAACACTCGCCTGTAATTACAGCTGTTAATCTGTTCATATTGTTATCATAAACCACTACTTTAAGAAGACCAAGTGAACTCTATTTAAGTTGCATTGATACACGAGCTTTATAGGTGAGACTTTGTTGTAAAAGTGGTTTAAATGGAGAATTTTATCAGTATTTTTGTGTCTGGGTGGTTCCCCAATATTTTTGTCTCATATTTACAGTAGGCCTCAAGTGAGAATTGCATATGGCATTTATAATCTAAATAATCCTAATTCCTCAGGTTTCTGAATCATCATTATTTACTTGAATCTCCAAATTAAAGTATTTTGTGAAAAAATATACCACGTTAATTCCATTAAGTAAAGTTAATTTCATTATCCTAAAACTACAGTTAAATAATTTTTACTCATCCCAATTCTAGTTGAGCTGGGTTACAATTCTATTAATAATATGGATAGATGAGTTTTTACATTAAAACTATGATATAGCAAACACTGGTGAATCACAAGGTGGCTTTTACCTACAAAAATATTGCATTGCTTGTATCTTTTTGTAGCTATTATTCTATAAAATGCAGTTTTCTCAGATTTTTTTATATCCTGTTTTGTCCACTGTAGTTCACATTCTGTGTCATTTTTTTGCTGTAACTCTCAATAAATTAAAACTGTAGATAAAGCAAGCGTGGTTTAATAACTCTCTGTTGTATTTCTAATAAGGTATCCTCCAGTTATTCTTTGTTCTTAGTTGGATTACAATAGTTTTAACCTGGTACTCCCAGAAAGTTTATAGGCTCTGAGCTGAGCAAAGAACATAAACTGTTCGTGTCTTTCTCAAATACATGAATAATAGTTAAACCTGTTGCTCTTAAGTAACTATGGTTTTGATTTTTTGACTTCATTAGATACTAATGAACAACATTAGAGTGTCTGATACAATGCTGAATAGTAATAGAAAACACAGTCTTGTCTTGTGGCTAGTCTTAGAAAAAAAGCAAAAAAAAAGTCTTCACTTAGTATGAGGTCAGCTGAAACTTTTGTTGTTGCTTTTTATCAGGTCTTTCTACATTCACTGAAGTTTTTCATCATGAGCAGATTTTGAAAGTTTCAAATCTTTTATTATTATATGTAGAGATACACATTTAATCATTTTCTAATTAGATTGTTAACATGATTAATTATGCTATTTGAGTTCTATATATTAAATCAAGATACCTTTTAAGATATTAAGCCAATAGTTCTTTCAACACGGTCATAATACTTTTCTACATATCCCTAGATTTTATTACTTTTTAAAAACATTTTATGTCTTCATTTATGTGGAATACTTGTTGATTTTTTTTCTTTTTGTAATCTTTTGTAAGCTTTGAGTGTCAAGAGTAAACTAAATGGTGAAAATCATGTTTTCTCAATGTAACATTAGTATACCTGATAGAATTCAGCAAGCCTTCTTCTAAGCCAGGATTTTTTCCCATATATATATATATATGTATATAGATAAATAGATTAATATTTGTGACACACAATGTTTACAATGAATTTGAGTATATTGTGCATGTATATATCACATCAACTTTATAATCTCTGGCCCTCCCACTCCTTCTCCATCCACCCTAACTCCCACTATTACAAACATTCAGTTCTATAGAATGCCTGTGTTCTGGGTTTCCCAAATCCGAGAAACCATGCGATATTTAACATATTTAATCTTCTGAGTCTGACTCACTTCACCACTCAAATCACTATTCTGGCTTCCCATCCCTTGAATGGGCTGCAGTCACCCTATCTTGGTGCCTCTTCCCTGGGTCCAGCAGAGCCCTTTATTGAGATGATTTGCCAAAAGTTCTTTCTTCTTACTATATCTTTGTTGAGAATCTTTAACATGGCCTCACTCACCAGTCCACATAAGAAAAGAACTATAACGATGAAATTCATAAGGCTAGAAAATGTAAGAAAGAGAGATTAAATTCTAAATTGTTTTGCTGAATACTGAAAGGTAAATGTTTGTACATTCAAAAGACATTCAGGTTACCATTATGTCAATCAGTTTTCTTAAGATAAACTTACATCAAACACTGAAAAAGTGAATTGCTACAGGAATAAGCATCTATGGCCCAAAGAGGATGTATGGGTGACTGGCCGAAGCATCCACTAAAGCAAAACTGTTCTTGTGAAAGTGAGATTTACTTACTGGACCCTAAATAAGTGCATAGATCTTACAAGTAGAGCCAATATTAAAAATACATTGCAAAGCCAATGGAAGTCTTATAAAATGTGCCTGGAATTTTATAAGTAATTAAGACAAACCAGGCTGCCTGAGCAGGAATGGTGGAGGAAAAAGCTCTCCTATGAGTCAGAGATCACTTAGACACAGAGTCTTTTAAAACTTTAGGCTGTTTATCTCTTTAAGACTATCTCCTTCTAAATTAAAAAAAAAAACTATATGAAACATATGTTACAACCCAATGAAGCTTTATTCACCACGATACATATATTATGATTTCTCCACTCATCATGAATTTATTTTAATTAAAAGCTCAAGACACTTCTCATTTTTATATCCTAACTTTGTTTTAAAGAGAAAGTCTTCTTCATTTACAAATCCTAATGTGTTGTTTGCTCTAATGCTGCCAATGTTTCATTCAGGACAAATTTTTATGAAAATAGACACAAAGTGGGAGTCCCAGGGCTGCCACCTAGCAGGTGTGCATTTGAGTGTCATACACAGTGTTTGCTAAAAACTGAGTCAACCGGTTTAAACTCACAACTATCATTAAAAATCAATATGTACAATTTTCTTGAAAAATCTAAATTAAAGAAAGACGGGGCATGACTTTATCCTTAAAAACAGTTGCTTTGGTGCCACCTTTGGATAACACACATGCTTCCAGCCCTGTGCATTTTCTATCCATGAGTTTCCAAGGAACCTCTTGGGGGCCAAGAACCCTAAAAATTTGGACAAGAATTGAAATGCTTTTAGGTAAACGTTCAAACAACGTGATGGCTGTCTTTTACCTTTCCTCTCCTTCGTCCTGAATTCCAAAGCAGGGCAGAACAGCTGTCCTGGGGACATGAGGTCCTGAGCTCCATAGAGGCAGGTGGTAGAGAGGGTCACATGCCTTTTACACACATGTTCATACCTACCTATATATGCATGTGTACGTATATGTAAACATACAGCTATTAACACATATCTTACAAACTATTTTCTCCAGCATTTACATACACCCTGCCTTGATCATGTGTACGTTGCCTTCTTCCCTCTCTTCCCTCCGCAAACCACCCCGCTCCCATTTCCTTCCCCTTCTCGGATAGTCTCTCTTTTACTTTCAGGTTAATTTTGTTCAGCTTCCTTGTAAAGACAGAAAACAAAAGATCTTTGTCTTTCGGTGTCTGAACTGTCATTTAACAAGATCTCCTGTAGCTCCATCCATTTTCTGGCAAATGACATTTCATTCATCTTTATAGCTGAATAACATTCCACTGCGTACACACACCATATTTCCTTTACCCGGTCCTCCACTGAGGAGCACGTAGGCTGAATCCAATTCTCAGCTCCTCACAGGATGCCTTGATAAGAGCTATGTGAGAACAGAAAGACGACAGCATTAGAGGAAGGGAAGCGGTGAACAGAGCACGGAAAGACTGAGGGAAGGAGCAAATGGGAAGGGGGAGACTCACTGGCATCTCCTGATCCAGAAGGTTAAACTCAGAATGACCCCGAAGAGGAACACAAGGCACACAACAACTGCCAAGACAATCAAGCCCGCTGAGGGGCGCCTCCCATCTGTTCTGGGGAGCACAGGGCAGCTTTAGCACAGGACTCCTCTCCGTGTCAGTGTCCTGCTCTACACACAGATAAGGATAGCTGCTTTTTTTATTTCCTCCTTTCTATTAAGTATCTACTTCTAGTCTTTTTTCTATTAATACTTTTATTACTTTTTATTTTCACCAATATTTGTGTGTGTGTGTGTGTGTGTGTGTGTGTGTGTGTGTGTGTAATATTCAATGGCTACACTGAGCTTGGGGATTTTGTGCAAATATATTATCACAACAACATTACAACCTTTTGCCCCCTTTTGGCCCTCCCACACCCTCTCTCGCCCCCTCCCTCACACTGTCACACCCTTCTGGTTCCATAAAATGCCTGTATTTTGGGTTCTCATATTAGAAAAACTATGCAACAGCTTACATTCTGAGTTTCACTCCACTAAGACAGTGAAATAAAGGGGATATAATCAGAAAGGAAGAAGTCAAACTGTTCTTATTTGCAGACCACGTGATTCTAAACATAGAAAAACCCAAGAAATCCACCAAGAAACTCTCAGAACCAATTGACAAATTCAGCCAAAGTGCAGGTTACAAAACTAATATAAAACCATCAGCAGAATTCCTCTGCTCTAATAAAGAACTTACTGAGAAAGAGCTGAGAAGAATAATCTCAGTCACAATAGCCTCTCAAAAAAATAAATACCTAGAGGTCAATCTACTAAGGAAGTAAAGACCATCTACACACACACACACACACACACACACACACACACACACACACACACAGAGAGAGAGAGAGAGAGAGACAAAACAATATAATATTATGCTGTAAAAAGAAATTGAAGGGGAAACTAGAAATTGGAAAGACATCCCTGGTCCTGGAAAGGCAGAATTAATATTGCCAAAATGGCTATACTGCCAAAACTGACATACAGATTCAATGCAACCCCTATCAAAATAACAACAATTTTCATCATGGAACTTGAAAAAAACAATCCTTAAATTCATATGAAACTCAAAGAGAACTAGAATAGCAAAAGCAATCTTAAGTACCAAGACAAATGCAGGTGCATTATGGTTCCAGACATCAAGTTATATTACAAACCAGCAGTGATTTCAAACTATATGATACTTGCACAAAAACAGACAGGTTGATCAATGGAACAGAAATGAGAATGCAGAGACAATCCCAAGTACTTTCAGCTACCTGATTTTTGACAAAGGGGCCAAAAACACACACAGGAAAATGGATAGCCTCTTCAGCAAAGGTTGCTGAGAAAATTGGTTATCCATGCAGGAGAATGCATCTAGATGTACACATATGACCCTGTGTCAAAATCAAGTCAAAGTGGACCAAAGATCAGATATTAAGAACCTGAACCTTCTGGAAGATACGTCGTTCATTCTTAAGTTTAGACTCAAGTCTCTACTCAGGATCCGGGCATCCCAAACTCAGTTCACCCCAACATATAATAGTGCAGCCTAGAGGTGAATCTTAGTGTCTGGGCAGACCTGAGTCTGCATCTGCCTTTTTCATGTTCTGGGTGGCTCTGCACACCTAACCTATCTTAGTCTCAATTTCCTCATCTGTAAAATAAAATTAATATCACTTGCTTGAAGACAACTAGTGATAACTGGATGACAAATGGGTTTCAAAGGGGCCACGAGCTACAAGGAAGCATAAAAAGCCACAGCTGTCTTCATGACCCTCCTTCCTCAAGTCCATGGACGCCCTCTGCTGGAGAACGGGATTTTCTTGAAATTCTTTATTTGCCACCTACATCCAGATCTCAAGTATGTGGTTTTGGTCTGCTTTCCTTTGTATACAAAGAATTTCTCAGTCTTCTGGGGCTGTCTGGTCTTGTGCTCCTTCCTGTACCTGAAACATCCTCCTGTCCCTCCAGAGCCCCACTCTGAAGGGGAGAATGTCAAGCCCCTCCTTCCCCAGTCCTTATCCCTAAGTTTAAGGTCCATTCCCAGCCTGGGCCCAGGCCTTTCTCACCCCAGTGGAGGACGATGTCCTGCCCTCCAAGGCTGCTGTGCTTAATCCGACAAGACAGCCCGGCCGCCTCCCCAGCCACCACCTCCAGGGCTGCTCGGAGATACCACGTCTCATCAGCATTGGGCAGGACATCACCTCTCTGAGTGCCCGGCTGCTCCCGCTCACCCCGCATCCACATCACCTGCACGGGCCTCGGGTAGAAGCCAGAGGCGTGGCACACCAGCTGCAGACGGCCAGGCCCGGGGCTGGGGCCGCTGGACAGCCAGGCCTCGGGCTTCACTGCATCCAACAGTGAGAAAATCTTACAGTGAGGACTCTGCATGACCTTGTTCTCCGCCTCCCACTCGGCTCCTGCTTCCCACACACCCACCAGGAGATGAAGACTCCAGGTACCACTGACCCATGGGGGTCGCCTTCTCTCCAAGAGCCTCCCTGATACCCTCTCCCTTTCCTTATCCCAGTGCTCTATTATCTTCCTTCTGTATACTCTTTAACACCTGGAGCCCAGCTATTGTGTTTCCAGCATTGCCTGACTCAATTCTGACCTGGTGCATATTTAATTCAGAATTACCCACGGTACCATTCAGTGCCTGGTGACAAATGAATAAGCCCCTTCAGAGAACCCCGAGGCGTACAGCAGGTGTGAGCCTGCGGGCTGACCTTGTTTCTCCAGCTCTGACTTCCCTGCCTCTAGGAGGCCAACGACAAGTTGGGGACAGGTGTCACTGAGGAGCAACTGCACCGTTTCCCTTGTCCCCTGGTCTTTATTCAGCCCTGCTGTAACCAAATGAACCCAAACAGGGGCATCTGGAGCTGGTTCAAAAGAAGTTCCCCGGAAACTCAGCACATGCTTCCCTCCCAGTGCTGCGTGTAAAAAGCTTCCTGAGGCCTTGGCGGGGTCCGCCGCACAGCCGGCAGACACCTGGAGCTCCAGAGGATCTGTGAAGCGGAAAGACGCACAACAGAGGATGCAGAGCACGGGAAGGGACGAAGCAGAGGAAATGGCTTATGGGGGTTACCACGGGGCCCCCACTGGAGGGAAATGAGAGGGGGTGCCCTGCAGCACGCAGGAGCAGGGGAAAATATTTTCAAAATTCAGAAACCGGAAATCTAGACGGAAGGAGAAGTCCCCACCGGTGGAGAAAGCAGAGCCCCTCATCGCGTGGGGCCAGTCACCCCACCTGGACTTGGCTGGCCTCTCCTTGGGTGGCGCCTGTCCAGGTCCCACCCCTCCACTCACAGGCTTTGCCCAGCATTTTGCTGAATTCCCGTATGTCCCTGGTGAAGCTGCTCCGGTAGACCTGAAGGATGTGCTGCAGCTTGTCCCACTGCTGCCCGCTGAAGGTGCCCCGAGCCCAGGGCTTCAGCAGGCGGATGGCGTCCGAGCCATTGCTCCAAGCGTGCGTCTGCTGGTCCCCCAGCCAGGCCAGGCCATCGGTGCGCCAGCAGGTGCTGTTGGCTAAGGAGGAGATCTGGAGGCAGCGGAAGGTGACGTTCCCTTGCGAGACTGGGAAACGCGGAGGGCGCGGAGGGCACAGGGGAGGGAAAGCCACAGATCAGCCCGGAAGGACTGAGGGGTAGGCGACCCCGGTCCGCGCGCCCCGCGCACCCGGGACCAGTCGGGTCTCCACTCGCGCCCTCGGGGGGCTCCGTCAGCCCGGCCCCCTCCCTGTCTCCGGCGGGAACCCGACGCCCACGTTCCACTCACGCGCAGAGCTTCCCCAAGCCGGCGCGAGCGCGCAGAGCAGGACCGCCAGCCTGCAGCCCATGTCGCCGGATTGCGACATCGCGGCGCGGGACTCTGACCTCCAGGCGCCTCGCCCCCAGCCACGTAATTGCGGGACCTTCCGTCAGGTCGCCAGCCACTTCCGAGGCAGGATGGTGGTGGCTCTTCTGCCGGGCTGTGCGCTTGCCATGGGCTGTGCCAGCTGTAGGGCCCGAGGGTCCCGATGCAGGAGCTCCTCCAAATCCCTTCCTTTCTCAGCTCCTCTCAGCTTTCAGTTCAGTAAAGAAAGGATGCAACAGCCAGTGGGAAACCGTTATCTAACTTTTACAAGCCAGGGATAAAGTTGTATCCAAGTTACAGCTCCTATGAAGTTACAAAATGCAAAGGACTCTAATGTGAGAAACCCGGGTACGGGCATTCATAGTAGGAAAGGGGGCGGAAAGTGGGAGTTAGAGAGAGGGGAAAGGTCAGGGAAGGTCAAAAGGGAGAGGGGAGGAGTTTGTAAGATGTGCACAGAATACTCAAGTTCAATTGAAACACTACGTGTTGCATATACACATATTAATAAAAGGGGGAAAATGCAAAAGAAGGGCGTGGGGCTACAGAGTACACATAGATATAGATATAGATATAGATATAGATATAGATTGCAAAAGAAATTCTACGGACCTGACTTACTGACTTGACTTGAGTTAGACTCAGGGCGTCAAAACACAGCAGGTGGAAAAAAAATCTTTAGCTTAGTAATGAACATCTTCAGGTGGACTCATGGGTACTTCTAATGTCACAAAATTTCCTGGATTATGAGCACCACATTTATTTGACCTAACCAGGCCTCATTTACATATGTTAGCACTGAGGCTTTGACCCCCTTCCACTGCCATTTCCATTCTGACCAACACCATACAACTTCAAATTCTGCCCAGATTCCATGTGAACAGGTGTAGCCTCACCACTGGGTAGAAGACCTGATAATCACACTACTAAAAGTAATTTTCTCAGGGACACCGTGACAGGACTGGACTGAGTTGACTAAGATTCCTTGTAACATTTGCATCTCATCATTCTTTCATCTGTGTTTCCCAAACTCACGGTTCTTGGTCTCCCCTCACCTGGCCACTTTTGTCTTCCTTGACTCTATTTTCAAGGCAGTTCAGGCAAATCTCATTTATTGTGGTTCACTCTGTTGGCCTTCACAGATGCTGAGAGAGCCGGTAGTTAGACCTCAGCTGCACCTAGAGAAAGGCAGCTGAGCCCAGGGAGGAAACCCTACAACAAGAGGTGGCATGAGCCTCTGTTTCAGTTATTTTCTTATTGCTGGGCAGAATTCCCAACATCCACAGTTTGAGGAAAGAAAGACTTATTTTAGCTCACAGTTTCAGGAGGTCTCACACATCTATTCACGGGAGGCTGGCAATGGTAGAAGCACATGGCAGAGCCAGAACTGAAGAAAAGCCTTCGAAAGCATGGCAAACAGAAAGCCCAGCATAAATCCTTCCAGGTTACTTCCCCAGTGATCAGCCTCTTCCAGTCAATCCCCAAAGATCTGCTTTCCAGGTTATGCCACCATGATCTGACTCTTCTAGGTTCCATACCCAGTAGTCTACTCCTACATGTCCCCAAACCAACATACACCTATAACACAGCTCTCGTGACAAGGGCCCACTTCTTAACATTACATGAAACCATAGCTATTCCACAACACACAAATACATGAGGTTTTGGGAGGACATTCCAGATCCAAATCATCTTGAGCTTGTGGTCTCAAAATATCCTGACAAAAGTTCATCAGCCTGTCTCAGAAATACCCTACCTGCTCAGTTATAAAAGTATGAGACTCACACAGGTGCACCTAGCCCCGTATTGATCTACATGGGTAGACTTCTACTCCTGTCATCTTCATTATGACCAACACCATACAAATTCAAAAACCACCCCTCTCTACAGAGAAGTGTAATCTCACTATTGACCTGACAAGCCCTCATAGCCACAAACACAAACAATTCCCAAATCTTAGGAAAGCGAAAGAGAAATCAAACCAGTACTTGGGGTATTTGGACATTCACTTGGTTTCCCACTTCCCCTTGCCTGGGAGTGTACTGTCTTCAATATAAGAAAACTGCTTGCCTATAATACCAGCACTGTGGAGACTGAGGCAGGAGGATTCCAGTGAGTCCAAGGCCATGGTGAGTTCAGAACCAGCCTGAGCTACAGAGCAAAACCCTGTCTCAACAACAACAACAACAACAACAACAACAACAACAACAATAATAATAATAATAATAATAATGTCAAACAGACTGAGATGCTGAGCCTCAACTTTTTGACCACTAGTTCTTTTCTACAGTAACGATGCACTGGAACTGTTCTTGTGTTAATTTCTCAGCTTATGTTTCATTCTCTATGCAGACAACAAAAACAAGTGCCCCGACGAGTGTAGCTCACAGACTTGGGGTTTTAATTCCTCCAGAATCATCTCTGTTTTATTTTTAAATTTTTACCAGAGGCTCTAGAAAATTTTCTCATCACTCCCAGGACAAGTGAGCAAGGGTGATCTTATGTTTGTGATAGACTTTACCCCTGTGGGAGCATACAGCTTCATACAGGAAAATTCTTTGGTAAAGTCTCACCTCCCACTGTCCCAGGGCAAAAGCAAAGCCAGGACACCCTTGATCTACCACTCTATAGGTCACTCTTGCTATTTTGGATTTCAGGGTTCTTTTTATTATACACAGGTCATTCTGAGTTTAACTGTGCTATTTTAAATCTTAGGTTATGACTCATCCTGCACTGAGAAATCTCTGTGGTATGAATTGGAACGGATAAGCTCTCCAATACTGGACTCAGCCTTGTTGCCAGGACATGTCCACTACCATGTTTGGCACTGCATTTTCCTGAGCAACTTCATGGAAAAGGAGCTTTTACAATTAAATCCTATCAGAAACATCACTTAGAAAAGGAAAGTTATCCAAAATGAAGCGAAGATGTAAGTGCCTGCAAATATCTCACCAGTGACTGAAGCTTTGTCATATAGAAACAGGAACTCATTCACTTCTCAGTTACTTCAGATACTGGGGTTAGGTCCAGTGTGTGAAAGTTACCAGGGACAAATGAAACTTTTAGCCTAGATAGACTAAGAAATGATCCTTTTTTTTTTTTTTTTTTTA
>PVKB01005863.1:0-81873 GCA_004027205.1 Ctenodactylus gundi
CCCCCCCCACCACCACCACCACCAGAAGCTCCCCAGGTAATTCAGATGTGTAGCCAGGGTTGCATAAATCAGTTACTCTTAATTTTCAGTGAGGACCAGAGTTATCTGGAGGGTTTATTGAACCATATAGGGGTCACTGGGTGCCACCTCGGAGTTTTTGATCCAGTAGGCTGGAGCGGGGGCCCAGGAATCTGCATTTCTAACAAACTCTCAGGTGAGGTGGACGCTGCTCACCTTGGCTCCCACTTTGAGATTTGTTAAGCAAGAGAATGAAGATTTTACCTGGGTAAAATCCCAAAGGAAAAACAACATTAGACTCAACAGATGGCTGTGAGGTGAGTAGAGAAAGAAAGGAAGGAGGAAGAGAGGCATTCGACCGGGAGGTTGCAGGCCACAGGCCTGGGTTGACGGAGGCAGGCTCCAATTCAGACAGTCCAAAAAAGAAGCAAAGCATTGTGAGACGTCCAGTCTTACTTTCTCCAGGCACAGCAAAGTGCACGGTGGAAGCAGGTGATCTGCACAATAGATAAATCCAAAGTTTATACAGTAACAAAGATAAAAGTGGCATTCTGCCAAGTGGTTACATAAGAGCAGGGGATCTCATGGCAAATACGGTGATGGTCCAGCTGTGCCAAGTCAGAATAAGTGTTTATTGCAAGAAGGCCCAGGGCCATGGCAAGGGGGCCCATATATAGACTGTAGGAAAGCCAGGGCCTAAGCTACTCCAAGTTTCCTAAGGAGGTGAACCAGAAAGAAGACTCTTCCTGGTTGGTGTCTTTTCCACTTGATTCTTCACTTCTTGAATCCTCATCTTGTTTGTCTCTTTTGGCAGAGTCTTAAAGTGCTCCAAACTCTCAAACACTACTTACAAACTTTGTATCTGATCATGTCATGTCCCTGCTTTGGCGGCTTCTCACAGTTTTCAGAATAAATCTCCATCAGAGTCCTTAGTTCCACAGAGTTGGCCACATGAGAGACTGCCAGTCTTTCGTTCCTCTTTTTCTCACCAGCAGCCCCTTGGCTCCAGGCATCACAACCTACTTGCTGATCTGCAATTAATTTTGCTCTCTCATACTTCCCTGCCTCTGCTTTGTGTCTCCAACAGTCTTCCTCTTTCTCATCTTATGATTTCTATTCAGAAAAATTGGGAACCCCTCATAAAAGGAGTCACTTTTTAGTTACTTGAAAAATCTCTTTCCACCCTACCTTTGATCACCTCCTGGTTGGCTTGGTTCACACTGTCCTTCCTCCCAAACCTGCCCTGAAGATCGACCCCCTTCCACCTTCCCACTGTCTCACCTTATATCGCAAAACCACGCTCTTGCACAGAGGTTTATTCAATGATCTGCCTCCCGCCCTCTATGTGGTCTTTCTTTGAACAGAGAACTGGATTTTGGGTTTTGTACCTCTAGCCAATGAAATATCTGGCCATGGCAGGTGCTGACACTTGTTTGTTTAATGGGAAAACACAGAAACTGGAGAGCGATGGCTGTGAGTAATGGTAAAACAAGTGCTCTTGTCTCCCAGACCACAATGTCTAGCCTTCAGGTCATCTGCTGCTTCCTTACGTGGGAACACTCTATCTGGTTATTGTCCCATGGGAGAGCACCAAGCAGCTGGTTACTTCTGCAATACTTGAGATAGGTTGTTGGTATCTTCCTCTTTCTGGCTGGCAAGGTTACCACCTCATTTGGGACATATGCTTTATTTAGTTGGGCAATGTCCACTTTCTAATGGAGGGCTGGTAGGGTGAAGGGCAGCTGGTGAAAACCTCTCTTCCCAGCTCCTCTGTGTACGACATGCTCCAAGTGGTTAATCGAAACAGACTGAGAAAGGCGTGGTGAGTCTCCCTCCATTGTGGATGGGAGTCAACAGCTCCCTGGATTCTCAAGGTTTGCAGTGTGGTGGTCCCTTGTGCCAGGTACTAACTGTGAGGCTTTCTGATGAGTTCCTCAATATGACAGGTAGATGAAACTGCCCGGAGAGAGGGGCTAGACAAGAGGGTTTGGGGAGAAGCTTGTGGGCATTATAATATTGCCATAGAACCAAAGGCATTTTGATCTTTATGACTGTCATGAGTTCTTCTTTTACATGTTTTTGAGAAGTTACAGGGAAGGTGTATGCTAGCGGTAAAATCCCCTGTCCAAATATGGGGGCTTGTTATTGTTTGTATCTGGAGCATTCCCCCAAAGCCTCAGGTACCTATGAATACTGTGCACTGCTGGGAGGTGGGGCCTGGCTGAAAGAGGTGCATGCTTTGGGTTTGGCCTGGAGGGATGTGGGCTGATTGTGCCTTTCCTCCTAGCCTTGGCTTTGTTCTGTCATGCCGTGAGGATCTCTGTCTCCAGGTTTGGCTCTGGCCCTGGACCCAGCTCCAGCCCTGCCATGTGATTCCACCATTTTCCCGCTGTCCATCCATGAATGAGCTGTGACCTTCTGAAACTGAACTAAAATAAATCCTTCCTCCCTAAACTAAGGATGCAAAGTGTTCTGTCCCAGCAATTAGAAAGTAAACTAAGACTGGGCCCAAGGATCAGAACACAGGTCCTACAGTAAGTTTAAAGCATGGTCTGCCTCTGGACTCTCACCTGCCTCCATATGCTACCTCTAAATAATATTCAAATGTGTTCAAAACCGTACAAGGTACAAGTGCAAATTGTTCCTTCTGTGAAAGTGTGAAATAGCCACACAGTGGAAGAAATTTGGCAGGGACAGAGTGGGATGAACCAGGGATGGTTTTTTGATACAGGAGAGCTATTCTGTGTGGCTGAGGGGGAGACATGGCAGCCAGTGAGAGAGGAGGGGGAGGGGGAGACATGGCAGGCAGTGAGAGAGGAGGAGAAAATTCTAGTAGGGGAGCTGCAAGGTGGAGGAGGAATGCACAGGGTGATGCCCAATTGAAGTTGTGGGCTGTGGGTAAGAGCAAGATGAGATGGAAAGGCCATGCCAAGGCCTTGTCTGGCTAATGTGGTCTCCATGGCCAGAGCAGTGTAGGTGGGGCTTGCGTGTGGGGTGGGCAGGTGGTATGTGTGTATGTGCATGCTTCTGTTTGTAGAAATGTGTTGGAAATATGTGATGTGCATGTGCATTTAATGGGATTCTGGGTATATCAGAAAATTACCAGCTGCAGATTTCTATTTTTGTTGTTTGTGAAAATGTGCTTTCTAATCTGAGATCCCATATACAGACTGCCTGCTGTTAACCTGCCTTCCTAGTGGCCTCAAATGTAGGATTATGGAATGTACAGCTAGTTAAGTTGACACTAATACTTTAGCAGGGACACAACTCAGCCGTGTCTGGCTGCTTTCAAGGAATCAGTGTTGTTGGGGTGCTGCCTTTTCTACTCTCAGCTCAGCATCTTTGCTTTTAGATCACATACAGGTTCTGTCCGTGTGCTCATGTGGTTGTTTCTAGTACGTATATCCAGGATTTCAACCTCCCATCTTCAATCCTAATGGAAGGAAAACTTTATTTTGCCTTCGGTTTCAACAAATCACATCTCCTTGGTTTAGGCACTCTGAGCAAGGCATGGTGGCTCAGGAAACAAACTCTTTTTTTACTGGGTAGGTCACAAGCTTATCTCTAAGCAGGAATGGTGAGGTCAGGTACTCCAGAGAGGGGACCAGTTTCTAAAGGACCTTTGTGATGCTGGCGCTAGAGGGACTAGTGAATGCTGACTGGGTGAGTGCAACACCTACCTCTTGCTGTCAACAAAGTGCTTGATAGTAGTGTGAATTTGGCCTTCAATCTTGGCCTAAATTTTGGCTTCCGTATCCAAGCTTGGTTCTGGATGTAGTTGGCCTTCTCAGTTGCCATTTTATTTGCAAACCTGTCCCGAGGGAAAATTGTTTAATACTGATACGAGGGAATGTGAAGTTGGTGAAAAGTGGGTTGGCTCAGAGAAGGAACAGACTGACGCATGGTTACTTCCCGTGTGTGTCAGATCCTGAGCTGGGGACTCTTCTGGTATTATCTCTTTAGTCTTCACAGCCTCTTTGTGAAGAGGATATCACTGTGTGTCTTTTACAGATGGAGGTATGGTATTAAAGGAGTGATTTGCTTAGGTCCAATGGCTGAGAAGTGGGAAGGCTGGGTAAGACTGCATACACCGATGCCTAATGCTTCCTATAAGGCTGCATACCCCAGCTGAGGACAAACTCTGGCATGAGAAAGAACTAAGTATTGTGGCTGTATGGTGAGCATAGGATTCAGATTTTCTTTCTAGAACCAGTTATCCTATTTCTTAGTTGAGTCCCAGCTTCCTAACTTGCAAAATGGAGTTGGTGATGCCTGTATTACTGAGATTTCAAATCAAATAAGATCAAGAATAAATGGAACACACCAAAATACCCATTAACAGACCAATGGATACATAAATTGTGATATTTATACACAATGGAATACTACTCATCTATACAGACAGATTGGAGGTTTTTGTAGGTAAATAGAGGCAACTTGAGACTATCGTGCTTAGTGAAGTGAGACAGAAGCGGAAGGAAAAATACGGACTGGTTTCTCTGATATGAGAAACCCAGATCACAACTGTTTCATATTTCATCACATTATTTCATTTATGTGGGTAATATTATGAACTGGGTGGGTTGGGGAGGTTGAAAAAAGAGAAGGGAAGGATTTGTAACTTGGCCATGATGTGTATGTGCACAAAATACTCAAGAGCAATGTAAACTTTATGTTTTGCACTTATACATATCAATAAAATGGGAAAAAGAGTAAATGGATTTGAGAAATATTTAAGAACCACATGCAGGTAAAAATGCGATTGTAATCAGGGCTTATAAAATAGTGACATATTTCTGTATGAGGATTAAGTCACTTTTGCCCTAGACCACTCTACCACAACTCTGATTCTTCCCCTTGGGGCTGGGATTCCTGAGACCTCCTCCCTATGGATTCAGCAGTCAAAGAAGCCAGGCCTGACCCTGACCACAAGAAGAGATCAGGGCCCTGGGAGCCTACAGAGGTAGTTGAAGCTGCAGTTATCCCTAACCCCTTCTCTGTGAGCCAGAGGCCTACACTAGCGCTCTTTTCCTTCCTCCTGGTATCCGCTGTTCTCCGTCCTTGCTTCCCCATGTTCACTATGAAGCTGTCCGTCCTGAGGAAGGCTCAGGGGAGGAGGGAGAAACATTTTGTTGGTGCTCTTGGGGTGTGACCAACTTCCAGGCATACCAAGGTATCCCCAAGAGTTCTGAGTCACAGCTGGAGTGGGAAGGAGGGAGTAAGCATGAGCCAGGTCTCTGAGAAGTCTTACAGGAAGGAACATGAATTTTGCTTGACTTGGTGTTTCTGAACTATGGCATTCAATATGCCCTGTTGGTGATAGGCGATGGCTTGGGAACCAGACTGCCTGGAATAAATCTGGGCTCTTTTACGATGACTATGGGCAAATTATTAATGATGCATGTGTTTCAGTTATCATTTACAAGATGAAGATATTAATGTTATTTTCCTGATAGATTTCTTTTGAGAAGTTCAAATAAACAGATATTTGGGGATCTCTAACTGTTTGGCTTATAGATAGCCATGTTTTTAAAGTAGGTTTTTTTTCTGTAAAACCTATTTTCCCTCTCAAAAATAAGTATTATGCAAATGCCATTTTTGGATGTGCTGCTATAGAAGAATCTGGAACAGGGAAGGAAGCATATGGTGTGTTTACCCTGTATCTTGATTTTAAATATTTTGCCTTTTGATTAGACTATCTGACTTGAGTTTTGGCTCAGAAATTACAATTATCATCCACCTAGGACATAAATAGTTCATAAATAAACTTTTTAGGTGATTTTTTTTATCAGGTTATTTTCTCTCTCAAGAAACTGATATAGTTGCCTATTTCCTTTTTCGTCGAGCCTGAAGCTCTTTAATCATCTGCCTCCCCAAGGCCTTGTCATCAAGGTTTTTCCATACTCTGCCTGTTTGGGCCCAGTCTGGGTCCGTATTTGACCTTTCTTTATTTCATTCCCATCTCTGCTTTGATAGTTTCTCATGTATAATTGTCAAAATCAATGCCTGCATTCAAAATCCTTCTTGAAACTCATCTCTATAGCACCACCTATGTGTTTTGGGAAGGACAAGGGCACGTTGAACTCAGCTTGGTGCCTGCTGCTGGGACTGTGTTCACATGCAACCTCATGATGTAGGCATTTTCAACAGATTCTCTTTTATCATTTAGAGGATAGGCAATAAATCCTTGGCCACCTTCCTGCTCAGCAGGGCCAGGTCTTCTATTTCTGTGGTATCTGACACAGGTCTTCGCACATAGTGGGTGTTGCTTAGGGAAGGCTTAAAGGGAAGTTGCCAAACTGAGGTGAAGCTCCAGGATCAGTTGAATTTTCAGAGGCCCAAATCCATGAGATTGTGTCACAAATCTGATTAAACACCAGAAATAAGTCATTTCCATAGAATAAGTAGTGAGGGCGTTTAAAAAAGTATATTTCAATCTTCTTGCCGGGGCAGGAATTAAAACCCAGAGGAAATGTTCCTGACATTACATAGTGGGGACTCAGGGACTGGACTGATGCCCCACCCAGTATCCTGTGTTCCCTTTCCCCAGGATGCCCCAGCCTCTCCCTGGACTCTTAACAGGTACCAAGTCTGTGTTCGTGGACCACCTTAGACTGTTCCCATTCTTCTTTAGACCACCAGATGCCACCAGAGGACTGAAGTGACAGAGGGTAATGGTTTCTGGTGAGGACTGCCTTCGTCTCACAGCTTCTCTATTTAGCTGTGCGCTCCTGGGCCATTACTCAGCCTCTATAAGCCTTGATTCTACACCCGGAGGAGGGTCACATTGATAATGGTCCATACCTTGTAAAGATGAACAAATCCAGGGGGGTAATGTGTGTGCAGAGCCTACCAGAATGCCTAGCATAGGCTATTATTCCTTTATTGAAACCTTGATTCAAGGTATGAGTTTCAGAATGAACTCAGCCTGCATCCCCCCTTCTCTGTGAAGGCGTCCAGTCTTTCTCCTCTGTGCAGAGTTTCCCCCTTCCTTTCAGGTTCTATGCAGTTCTCTGTACTCACCTGTATTCTAGTCACCTATTCAGAGGCTTGTTTCTTCTACAGTCATGTCAGGAAAGCTGTTCTTTCCCATGCAGTGAATGTTTGCCAAAATTAATATATTGAAAGTGGCTTGGTCTGCTCTGCTTCTCTACTTTTAAATTTTAATTTAATTCATTCATTTTTAACACAAGCAGTCCCTTCCCCTGGTTCAAAATTCAAGGTAAATATACATTACAAATTCTCCCTTCTTTGCCTTTTTCTTTCCTAAGAGAAAAGCAATGTTATAATTTTTAAATTGTGTATCCTTACAGAACTATTACAAATGTGTATATGCAAAGATATGTAAATATTCTGTCAACACTCTTTTCCGCTTTCAGTCTTGATTACTGGACTGTGTTGCTGATGTGGTTTTACAGCCCCAGTTCTGGAGCCATCTTGTCATATGACTTCTGTGTGATTTTGGGGGAGGTTACTTTAATTCCCTGTCTATAAAACAGGTATGTAGCAGTAACTGTCCCATAGACTGTGTGAGGAAATATGTGGAAAGCATTATGAATGCTGCTTGCATGAAGTAAAGGCCCAGTGATGCCCGTGTCTACCATCCCTTCTGAGCTGCACTGCCTTCTTTACACTGGTGGTCATCTTGATCAATCAGCACCTCGGTATCTGGTGTTTGACTCTGTATCCCTCAGGTGGGAAATGTCAGAGATGAGATCTGAGGCTTAACTGCAGGGCGCTATACTGTCTTTTAAGGCTTCTTGTCAGATGTTCCTTTCCTACGGCATGTTCTGTGTATGTTGTGGATGAGCAAAACCTGGCTCATTTCTGTCTTTTTTTCTTCCCAGGGCCTCTGCTTTGTGTTTTCAGGGCATCTGTTTCTGAGTAAGTTCTTTGAAGCTGGAGATATGTCCTGGTTTGACCCTCAAGTCAGCCCAGGGCCTTTTGCTTAGAATCTGCAGTTTTGCCTGGCACCATCTCTGAGGGAATTTGCCTCCCAATTATCATTTCTTTCCCCTCATGTTTATATCGGCAGAAGCGAAGGAGGGAAAACCAGTCTTTAACTAGGATTTTATTACCCATTGACCTCAGCCATCTCCATCTAGTTCTCCTGAGCTCTGCCCGTTAGTTGTCAGGACAACGTGGTGTAACTCCCTGCCGGCTGCAGTTGGCTGAGCTTAATTCTCCCCTGCTGCCCCACCGGCTGGACAAGGCCGCCTTGCATACTTGCTTCAAAAGCACCATCAGGCATGGCCCTGGAAAAGTAAATCAGGAGAATGAAATGTGTTTGGAGGAAGAGACAGATAACTGCCCAGTCCCTGATTCTTAGAGAGTAATTGCAGCTTTAAGTGTGGTTTGTGGGTCGTTGCTGGAAATCATGAAGTTGAACATGATGTCGAATTGCACATGGGGGAGAGACAAAACCCGAATTGCTTCAGTGAGGCCGAAGCTCCACTTTGTCTTGTTGCATCTCCTCTGGACATGACGTCTGCTCCCAGCCCTGCCTCTCTCTGCCTCCTTCAGCCTGTCTCTGACGTCCTCAGAGAAGGAAACACAACCTTTTTCTTTGCCCCGGCCTTCTGGCATTGTTCTGTTTCCATGCCCAGGTTCTCATGATTCTCTTCCATGCTGACCACCTTACCTCTCGCTGCTGTGTCTTCTAAGACCTAAAACACTTCGTTTTCTTTTTTTTTTTATTCCCCAGAGTTTAAATAGCATTTCCCAATATGTCCCTCTCTGCGAGTAACATTTCTGCATTCAGATGTGCACAGGCCTCCTTTGTGGGATCCTCACCTGGCCCTGTTGCCCCTAGAACTACCTACTTCATCCCATGACACACTTTGCAAGTCCAGAGGTCACAAAGAAGGCACTGTTCTTGTCTTTGAGAACGAGCTGGCAACTGAGTGGTGGGACAAACATGTAAGGACTGATTTCAGTGCACGGTGTGTGTGCTGGGATAGCAGGGAGAGCAGGTCCTGCGGGGCACAGGTGAGCAGATGCTGTGGAATCTGACTTCGACATTTCTTTTTATCTGTAGAGCCAGTTTACCAACACACTCATGGAACATCACAGAGAGATAACATTTTCCTTAGGAACTGAGAGGTAAGTCACACATTTCTAGGTGAAGGAAAAAGAGGAGAGAGGAAAGTGTACAGGACAATTGTTTGCTGGAAATTTTTCAGTAAAAAGTGATAGAAAATCAATTTAAACTAATTAAGGTGAATAAAAGACCAATACAAAGTCATGTTGTAAAGAAGAGGGCATGATAGCAGGTATGGCTGGAACATGAGCTTCAAGTGAAGTTATTGAGAGTCTCTGGTGCCTCTCTGTCTCCTGTCTCTGTCTCTCTCATTCTCCTCGGTGTTAACTTTATTCCCAACTCAATTCACAAGGACAGATGACTTAAGACCGTTTTCTAATTGACTCTGTACATTGTAAAGTACCTCCTCTGTCTAGGGTGGTCATCTGCTAATGAAGTGTTAACTCTCTCCTTAACAGGGAAGGAACAAACTTTTAAATTTTTTCTACTCTATTAATATGAACACATGAGATACATGTTTATATTGAACTTGAATAATTTGTGCATACACACACACACACACACACACACACACACACACACACATATATATGCACAAAATTACGAATCCTCTCCCTTTTTGACCTCCCACCTCTTCCCCTCTCCCTTAACTTCCGTTATCTTTCCTGTTTGGTTCTATGAAATGACTGTGTTCTGGGTTTCCATATTAAAGGAGCCATTTGATATTTAACCTGTGTCTGACACACTTCACTGAGCATAATGATCTCAAGTTGCATCCATTTCCGTACAAAAGCCTCAAATCTATCTGTCTTTATAGACAAATCATACTCCATTGTGTCCATATATCACAATATTTGTTTCCATTAGAGAAATGCAAATCAAAACATCACTAAGATATTATCTAACCCCAGAGAAAATAGTGTGTATCAAGAACTCAAAGAGCAACTGATGCTGGTGAGGCTGGGGGGGGGTGGGGAAGGAACCCTCTTACACTGATAGTGGGATTGTAAATCTGCAACCACTATGGAAGGCGGTATGGAAATTCCTCAAAAGGCTGAATATGACTATCACCTTCAATCCAGCAATACCTCTTTCCAAAAAATTTTCCAAAAAAGTTAAAGGCATCATATAAAAGAGATACACCTATACCCACACTCATAGCAGCACAACTAACAATAGCTAAAAAGTGGAAGACACCAAAATACCCATCAACAGATCAAAAGGAACAAACCTTTCCAGCAAGATTTCAGATAACAGGAGGAAAGTGAGGTGTGGAAGGACCTGGTCAGTTTAGGGAACACTGAGGTTGCATTTGACCTGCAGGGGCTTTCTGTGCATTGCCAAACTTTCTAGATGAGTTGTCCATACCCGTGGTTCCATTTTCTCTTGCACTATCCTTCTGCATTCTAGAGTTGCCTCACCACTCTACTGAGATTGCACAGCACTGTACCGACACTATTGAATTCTGGTCCTGTCTTGCCCCCATTCCTAGGCTGAAGCCTCAATCCCCCATTACAAAGGTATTAGAGGTAGTCATTGAGAAGCAGTTAGGTTCTGGTGAAGTCATAAGGCTGGAGTTCTAATGATGATGGTGCTAGCACCTCTCTGAGAAGAGGAGGAGAGATCAGAATTTCCCCTCTCCTTTCAGCATGTGAAGACACAGGGAGGAGGCAGCCACCCTCAAGCTAAGAAGAGAGCTCTTACCAGGAATCCCACCATGCCAGTACCCTGACCTTGGACTTTCCCACCTTCAGAACCATGAGTATTTAACACCTATTGTTTAAATTACCCAGTCTATGCTAATTTGTTTTAGCATGTTGAGCTGATAAGTTTCCCAAAGTCAACAGCTTTCTCTAATCTCATTTTTTTAGTCTGTTATTTGATACTGACCTAGACATTGCTCAGACTTTCCTTCTTGAAATTTTTGCCTTGCTCCTTGGCTTTTGTAGAAACATCTTCTGGAGGGCTTCTGTTAATTTCATTTTGAGCCCAAATGTACTTGGACACCTTTGTCCCTGGGCAGTCTCTCTTGTCCTACTGCTTTTTCTCTACAACATCCTTTATTCCTATAGCTTTAACTGCATTATAGCTTGTCTAAAATTCTCTACCTTACCCCTGGATCTCTATTTGCTTACTTCTAGCAGCCTATCGTGTGTTTTGTTAAAGCTTTCATATTTGCTCAAACTCCACCTGACTCCACCTGACTCACACAGAAACCATTATCTTTGTTCTCAAACTAGCCCCTATCACAGTTTTCCTACCCTACTGGAAAACACTGTACTTTTAGATTTCCAGCCCTGAAACTTGCAAGCATCTACCTGAAGTCTTTCCTGCCTCCCTGTTACCTGTTACCATCACCATCTCTGGTGAGCATTTCCTCCCAGCAGTTACTACAGCCTGCAACTCTAGGCCATACTGTTTTCTGGGCACATACGTAAGAAATCGTTACCTAATCCAATGATGCAAATTTTCCAATTTAAGTCCATTATGTTCAGACAACATGCTTTTTACAATTTTAGTACTTCTAGCGTATTGAAACATGTCATTTGATTTATAATATGATATATTTTGGAAAATTAAAGTCCTTTTCCCCCTTCTTTTTACATTTTGGATATGCAGTCTACAGATTCATCAACATTTCAGTAACACACAACTCAGAAATTTGTGACCATCTATATCTTGACTGCTTTTTCCCTCCCTCTAGAGTTTTCTTTCTTTCCTTTCACCCATGATTCTTGGACTCCTTCTCCCCAGCAACCAGTCATCCCTTTTCTTCCCTCTTTCATTTGTTAGGGTCTTTTTGTGCAAGTATCTACTTTGTGAAACTTCTTTGGGGAATGTGTTGTGTATTCTTGGCTGGGCAAAGCAGTCAGAAGTTGGTCTTTCTGCTCTTAGCTACATTCCGTAGACTTGTAAGACGTATACTTGAAGGGCCAGAATACTTTTTTCTATGACAAAAATCAGATTGTTTCACTCTATATTATTTATTTAATATGATAATTGCTATAGCTTGGTTTTTCTGAGTTTTATTTTGTGTTTTCATACCTAAGTTTACTAATATTTTCTTTTGTCACATCTAATCTGCTGTTAGTTCTACCTATAATTATTATTTTTTAGGAAAATTTCAACATTGATGTCTTCATCTGTACAAGTTTGCTTTGAGTCTTTTAAAATATCATCCATGATTAATCTTCTTTCATAATATGTTGAATAGTTGTAACAACTGTTTTCAAGTCCCAATAAGCATCTTCCGTTTCAGTTCTTATCATATTGATTGATTAATTTTCTTAGTCACAATCAGTCATATTTTAACTCTTCTTTGCATATTCATTTATTTTTGATTGGATTGTATATTTTGTAAGTTCTACCTTGTTAGATATTGAATACTTTTCTATTTATTTGAATATTTCTAGCCTTATCAAATTAAATTGCTTGGATACAATTTGGTCATTCTTGTGCTAAGATTTGTCAGATAAAACCAACGCAACATTTAATCTATGACTAATTATTCCTCACTGCTAAGAAAAGACCTTCCTGAGCATCTTAGCAAATTGTCCATGAATTATGAAGTTCTCCAGGCTAACTAGTGGAAACAGGCTCTATTCCCAGCCTTGTGGAATAATCAAATATTGGTCCTTCTCATCTTTTCAGAAGACGAGACTTTAGGCAGTTTCTCAGATGCACTTGCTCATTAGTACTCAGGCAAACTCACTTGGGGTCCATTACATATCTTTGCAATTCTCCTTTTTTGCTGTTTCTCTTCTCTAGTAACTTGAAAAAACTGACACTCACTTTGCCTTGATCTCTCTAACTTTCAACTCTGTGCCCTCAACTCAAGGGGTCCAATGGGCTCTACCTGTGTCCTTCCTGTTTGTACTCCAGCTGGAAAACTCTACGGTAAGTTTGGGTACTCGTGGAGCTCCTCTTGTTGGTCTGTTCTCTCATGAAGATGGCTGACTTTGTTGTGTGGTATCCAGCGAATTGAAAATTGATCAATGTTTTGCCTATTTTCCAGTTGTTTCAGCTGGAAGGTCCTTATTATGCCATTTTGGCCTTAAGTGTTACATTCTTCATTAACTTTTCTGTTTATGTAGCTACATATTTGCAACCACCCATTCTTGTCTTATCAGACCCTGCTTATTACTTATTAGTACTATTCTTGTTTTATAATGTTCTAGGTCTTTTTCATAAATGGTAATAAGAATCTTTTTAAAGAACTTTAAATAACTCTGATACTTCATTATACTTGTACTTATTCCCGTAGGACTAAGATCTTAAATTTATTGAGTTTTTCTTTATATTTCATGTTATTAATATTCCTAATATCTGTAGTAAATTTACCTTTTATGCTACTCTTGGGGGCAATTTCTCTTTCCTATATTCCAGGTTGCAATAGCCTCTGGATAGAAAGTTTGTTGCTTTTTCAACCATGGCATTTTTGAGGTGATTGATCTTGTCCAAACATGCAAATGTCACTAACGGAGGATCTCTACCTCCATCATTTATTCTATTACATTTCTTGCCCATGAGTTTAGCTTTGTGAGAAAAGGCTCCATCTGCTTGTCATATAAGTCCTGTTTTGGAAGCCGTAGGAGAGGCAAGACAATAATAGTTCCCTTCCAGTCTCGTACTGTGCTGACAAGGTGGGCCTTGTCTCCATCTATTCTATTTTGTTCTCTGGCTTATGAAACTTCTTAGTAGCTGGATATGTATCTTCCTAATTTCCACCAGAAGCCTTCTTTAAAGTATATATTCCTCTGGGGCTGGGGCATAGCTCAGTGGTTAAAGCACTTGTCTAGCAAGTACAGGGCCCTGGGTTTGATTCCCCAGCATCCCATAAACCAGGTGTGGTGGCACATGCCTATAATCCCAACATTTGGGAGGCTAGACAGGAGAATTGCTGTGAGTCTGAGGCCAGCTTTGGCTACGTAGTGAGTTCAGAATCAGCTTGGACTAAAGAGCTTCTCTTTCTCATCTCTCTCTCTCTACACACACACACACACACACACACACACACACACACACACACACACACAATTTCTATCATTTCTGTGCACTTCTACAAGGAACAGAGGCATTCAGTGATTACTCAATTTGCCATCATAAACACAAACTCTCCTCAGTGTTTTTGTCAGAGAAGATGGCTATTTCCCTCCATTCGTAGCATCAGCTGTAGAGTTTGATATTTTGGAGGTACATAGTTGACTCTTTACTTGTGACTACTATTTTGTCTTGCAAAAGTTTTCTCCATTTCAAAGCTATAGTTTGTTGTTGGTAGGGTCTTGGTTAACTCTTTGCTTGCCAGAGTCAATGCTTTCTCTTGCACATGTTTTCCCACCTGAAGACCTCCGGTATTTGCTTGTTTCTTCCTGTCGTTATCTAACTCTACCTACCAAACTGGGTGACTCACAGGCAATCCGGGATAGTCATCACTGCATGATGGTCTCTTCCTAGACAGTGAGGGTTTCAGCATCTTCCTCAAGCCTTGATTATTATACTGCAGAGTTACTTTTTTGGTTTTATACATAAAAAATGTACACAATGAAAAAGTGATAAACAGCTGTTATATAAGGCACAGTTGGAATAGAACACCACGAGCAGGAGCTGCACAGCATCAGTTTATGCACACTATGATATCTACCACGTATTCTGGTTTTCTATGTGACCTTTAACCTGAGTTAAATTATTTTCCTCTGTTTGCCTCTACATTCAGAAATTAGAAATCTTTGTGAGCTCTCTTCATGCATCTCGTTTCCTCCTTTGGCTTACCTGCCACACCTGAGGTGCACCTTTAGGTGCCCTGTCACCTTACTTTCTACTAGGTCTCCCCATCAGGAGAACGCTTCCATTTTGTACAGGGCTGATAGAACAAGACTGTTTTCTTTAGAACTTTCCTAGACTTGGTAATCTACCTTAAAAAAAAAAAAAAAGAAAGTCAAATTTGGTAGCTCTCAGCCCGGTTTGGTTACATAACTCCCTAATTGATGAAAGTGAAACTGAGACTGTACCTGCCTGACCTTGGGGCTTTCTCCTGTTGCTGGTTCTACTCCCTCAGTGACTACCTCATTTTTCCCCCTCTGAGATCACTACCATAGGAGAAAAAGAGTTCTCTGCAGTTCTACTTTCTAAACCAAGTGGCTTTTAGAAGGATGCCTCCATAGAAATGGTGCTAATTCTTCCAGATCATGTATTCAAGTGCATGTAGAAGAGCCAAAAAAATCAATCTTAAAAGCAAATTCAAAGTAGGTTATGGACAGTGACTCCCCTCAGCTAGCTGAACATTGTAGAATAAATTTCTGGTTCAGTTCATGGATAAATTTCTGGTTTGAAACCTGTCATCTATTTTCTTGTTTAAGGATCATCTAATCACTTTCCAAGTAATACTGCATCTCTTTTTGATGTTTAAGATCATTCCTTCATTCTTTTCATTCATTATTATTTTTCTTTTTATTGGAAAATGGTCATTTTTCCCTCTGGTTTTGAAGGTGAGTGTGTGTGTGTGTGTGTGTGTGTGTGTGTGTGTGTGGAACAGTGATGTGGAGCCATTAGTTGTGAGCCTGTAAGAATTCCAGAGAAGAGCACAAGTTGGATTCAATCACATATTGATTTTCAGCCTAGTAAATTGTGCCTGCCTCGTACAAGGGTAACAAGTGCGCTGCTCTTCTCAGAAACAGATGTGATCAGCTTTTAAACAATAAAGAGGAGCATGGCTGGGCAGAGTGATTCGATTTAAATCTAGATGAAAACCAGTGGCGAGTTTAAAATAAACAAAGCAACATCAAAAGCCACTGCCACACCCAGAACTTCTTGTCAACAATAAGATAGATTGAAGGGATTTAAGCCACCCAAGGTGAATTTGAAAGAAATGGAATTCTTTTGAGGCTAACAGACTAGATTTAGTTGAACTATTTCAGTGGCTGTGCATTGTCATTCCTTTCATAGGCATGGAGGAAGAATTCAGTACCAAAGAGGTCCTCTAATGGGCACCATGGGAAGTGGCAGGCAGGAGCCTTCCTTTACCAGGCATGTCCAACCAGCGGTTATTTTGCCCCCCGTTCTTAAAAAATACGATAATGAAAAAATTGAAAAAGCAAGTTTTAATACTTACACATGTACATTAACTGTAGTATGTATTTTGTATGTGGCCCAAGACAGTTCCTTTTCATTTAAACAAACAAACAAACAAACACTAAAAACCAAAACAAAAATAAAACAGGGGCAAAAAATTGGTGGGCTTCAGGTTGGACACACCTGCTTAGAAGATACATTTGAGCAGCTGTGCTCATCTCTGGGACCAAGAGTCCACCAGGCTTTTCCAACTGAGGCTGCTGCCCGTCTTCGGACCTCATACATCTTAGTTACTCTCCAGTAGCTCCCTCCTACAAAGTTTGCAGTGCTGTGTCTCAGATAAAAACTCCTCCTTTCTGAGCAGAGTAACCGAGCTCACATCCCTGAGATCTCTCTGTGCTGATTTCTGTTGGCAGGGATGCTCCTGGGGGAACCTGATCCCAGCCCCAGGCTGTGGGGCCCCTTCTATGTTTTGTGTTCTACTCACTAATGAGGGAGAGCTCTGATCTCCCATTATTTGAGAACCTAAAACGCTTCCTGGAATCATCACTGAAATGTGCCTCTGACTACTGGTGGTCCTGGCAAACTGAGGGCCAGGTGCGCCTCTTTAAAATTAGGCCTTGTTTCCAAGACTAGGAAGGCATAATTCACGTGTGTGTCTCAATAAGATATGAGACTTTAAGTTATCTCTTTTTATTTTTTGTTTCTCCATTTCTTCCCCCTACTCGTAGAAGCTGTTTTTGTTGTCGCTAGGAAAGTAGGACAGAGTAAAAGACATGTACTCAAATGCATGTAGGAGAGAAAGACAGATGTTCTTAGCAAGACAATTTTTCTAAGTCTTTACTTAAAAACATTTAATTTTTAAATATTTTTATAAACGCACATGAATTGTCTAAATTAATGGGTTTCACGGGGACATTTCCGTACCTGCTTCATACATCATGCTTTGATTGTACCTGTCTTTCTTGTTATCCTCTCCTCTTTCTTTCCTTTTTCTGTAAGAAACCTATTTTTTTTTTTTCTTTTGATCAAGCCTACACTGAGCTACATCCCCCGCCATTTTTATTTTCGATTTTGAGACAGGGTCCTACTCTAGGTTGCCAAGTTGCTCTCACTGGGCTTGGGCTTGCTGTCCTCCCACCTCAGTCTCCAGTGTTTTTAGGCCTGAAGAGTATCAGATTAGAGTTTCAGATTTTAGGCCTGCACCTCCCAGGTAAGAAGCCCAATTGTAATTTTGCTGCGATACGTATATGCACAAAATACTTAAGATCAATGCAAACATTATGTATTGCACATAGACATATCAATAAAATGGGGGCAAAAAGAAGCCTAATTCTTAAAGGAAAACAGTAGATTAAAAAAAAAAAACCCTTGAGAAAACATACACAGAAGCTCCCTCCTCTCCCCCAGCATCAGTTTATAACCTAAGCCTTCAGTTGGTGAAACAGGAGGAGAAAGAGGCTGAGAGAGACCACTGACAGGCAGCAAGATCACGGTGGAGGCAGGTATGTCCGTCAGATGGGATCACTGACCACATTAAGGAAGAGGCTTCTGTATCAAATTTGGAAGAGAAATAGCTGTGAGTCATGAGGGGACAATACAAATAGACACAGTAGACATCTTTCTGTAATCAGTGTGCACAAATAGTCAAGGACCAGACAGGAATCCCTCTCCAACATTTTGCATAGGGTAAGAACTTGTAATGTATCACAACCTACAGGGATATGATACAGTCTCAAGGATTTATGTTTACTTAATATTGGAGAAACAATGACCTATTTCATTTTTCTCTCGAGATTATAGGAAGATCACATATGTAAGACTCTTGCATTTAAAGCTGGATAAGATAGTACATACCTGTAATCCCAGAACTATAGGGGGCTGAGGCAGGAAGATTGTAAGGAACCTCACCTGGGTAATTTAGCAAATGAGCAAGATCCTGTCTCCTGGAATGTAGCTCAGTGTGAAGACCTTGGGTTTAATATACATCCTCCTCACAAATTGGGCAAATGACTAACTTGTTTTGATCAATGAGTTGTGAGTGGAAGTGGCAATAGCCCTTTCCATGCTAAGGTAGGGTAAAGGCTGTATGTGACCAACCCCATCCACCCCACAAGCTTCTTACTTCCCCCATCCCCCACTGTGGTGAACCCGGTAGACACATGTTGAGATGACAGAGTTACATGATATACCTTCCACAAACTGGGTTCCTAAGTGACTGGAAATCACAGTTGGCCAGCTAATCTCGGCAGGACACGTGACATGAATAAGATACAAATCAATGTTGGGTTGTATCCCTGAGATTTCATAATTAATGTGTTCCTTGTTGCAGACCCCAACCCAGTCTGAGTGAGCTGGTGGAAAAACAAGAAAATAACTTAACTGTAGAAAGCAGAGTGAAATATTGTATGTGTCCCAGTTTGTGGACTGAGTTTCATGCTTGCCATGAAGTATTTGCTATCCATGTATCTGCTCTGGTTGTGTTGCAGATTCTACGCTTCCTAAGGTCTGGGGTTTAAGTCTTTTTATCCCAGCATGGAGACAGACGATATACAGGAAAACATCTAGCACAATCCTTCACCAAAGATGTACGACCAAAATGTCAGTTGTCTTCCTCCTGTTACCTCTCTCTTCCTGTGGTGTGACACATAGGGAAGAGAAGGGAGCAGGAAAGAGCTCTCGGTGAGCTGCTACGGCTATGTGATTCCAGGTCCTGTAGTCCCCGTGGGGGAGACAGATGCTATGAGACAGGTAGTATCATACACAAGTAAAGTGGTCCAAGAGTGCCGAGAGAACTGAGAAGGGCACCGAGGAAAGTGTCATGGAAGTGAAACTGGGAGGGAGACGATAAGAGCTCATGCTTGTTGAGTACGCACAGTGTGCAAAGTACTTGGCTTACGTATCTCTTTTAATCATTACAATGTCTTGTGAGGCGAGTGCGAGTGACTCCATCACATAGTTCAAGGTCCTTTCCTGCTCAGAGTCCAGGCATGTGGGGAAGGTGAGAACGAGGCCACCTGAGAACTGTTTTGATCATTCTCATGCTCTGGATGACACGAGAAATTCTACTCACAGCCATCGGCCTGGAGAGTCCCAAACCCTCCACATCCCCCTCCCCCCCCCTCAAAGGTCTCAGCTCAGTTTCAGTGACCAGTTTCCATTTGTTACCTCATTGCTAGTGATAAGGCTTGAGGAAGGACGTGGAGATGTGCCCAGTCTCCACAGGGGGAGGTCTGAGAAAGGACCCCACAGAAGAGGTGCTTGTGTAGTGTGTCAGGTACCAGTGAACCAGTTTCTTGTTGCATTGCCTTCTCCAATTTATAAATGAGAAGCTTGGGGCTAAGAGGTGAGCAGAGACTTGCCTAGGCTCAAACAGGGAGTAGCAGCACCAGGTAGATCTCGCGTTTCTCCTTAGTTCATTGTCTGAGTGATGTTATGGGGGCACTAATGAACCCTCTGGGCTTTCACATATCATCTACTTAGAGTGGGAAGATAGTGGTTTTTCTTTTAGCTTCTAGAATAGCATTTGAACTTCTTGCACCATCAGATCCGTTCCTTCATAATCTTGTCTCTGCTAACTTCTAGACCCTATCCACCACTCAGGCATCTCCTTCATTACCTTCTAGGTGCTGGCCTTGCTGCTCCCCTACTGTCTAACTTTATTCTGGCCCCAGGGCCTTTGTACGTGTGTTCTTGCCTCTTAGAACACACCATCTCTTAGCCGCACTGGTCTGTTTCTTCTCTTCACGAAACTATTTGATGACATCTCCTCCGAGGTTTCCCTGACTTCTTTTTGAAAAGAACTGCCCTTTTCTCCAAATAATTTTCTATCCTCAGAATCCTGTTTCATTTTTTTTATTGCATGTATTACCATTTGAATAGTTTATTAATGTTCTGGTGTTCCTAGGTTTCGTGAGGGGAGCTATATTAGAGAAAATATCGTTGCGTGGGTCTCAGAAGATCCTGGCTCTGTGGACTTCAGTGAGGGTCTGACCAGTCTGGCCTCATTTTCTTCACTCTAAAGTGTGGATTGAGCTACTAGTGGTACTACTGAAACAGTGCTGTGAGCCTCCAGGCATCCTCTGTGTGCAAACATCCCTGTGACAAACTTTTATTATGCTATGCATCCTCATGTGTAAAATGAGGCTGTCTGCTTATTCCTGCCGTCAATTTCTAGGATTCTGACTTGAAGGAAGTTTGAGACGTTATCTGTTACAGTTTCCATCCGCAAACTGCTACCGGCACTTCTTAGTGGGATCTCCGGCTGAAAGTCATAAATCTGGCGGCTGAACCTGCTGGGAAATAAAAACTGTATCAAAACTCATATTTGCATACAACTATATCTATTTGCATAGAGCTATTGCATTCATTTCCTTGCTGTAGGAGGGGCTGCTTTGAAAACAACAAGGCACCTTGAGGCTTCTCGCCTCCCACGTCTGTTCTGGGGTCAGTGTCCACTGCTGGTGGGCTGGAGCTCCGTCCCTTGGTCCCTGCACTCATGACATCCGTAGGTCAGGGGCAAAAATGAGGAAGTGTCCAGCAGTGCTGGTGGGGACAGCATGGGCGAGGAGAGCCCAGGACTTGGGCTGCTCAGGAGCGAAACCCACAAAAAAAAAAAGGGCTGGTAAAGTTCAGCAGAGCAGCAGCCCCGAGGGAGAGGCACTGCCTGCCAGGCAGATGAGGAAGTTCCTCTGGGGATACTAAATATTTTCTTCCCTTGGTTATTTGTCATGGAGAGATCTCGGTAGGTCATTGTCGTGTTACCACTTAGCCATCAATTAACAAAAGTCTACCCCTCTGAATCGTTTCTCATAAATCAGTCTCTCCATTCCCCTCCTTACTCAGTTGTTTCTTCTAACAGCCTCTCCTGTGCTGTAATTTATGGGGCTCCATCATCCGAGGGTGAGCACCGCTCTCGCTCTGCCTCCAGGGAAAGCTGTTTTGTGGAATTTAAAAGGGCCAGCGAAAGAAAAGCGCACGCTGAGAAACTCTTCGTTAGATTTAAGGGCTCAGCGTTAGGGTTATGCTCTTTTCTCCCCAGCTCCATCCCACACAGAAGAGGCGAATGTCTCTGGGGTGGGAGTGGCTTCCTGGCTGCCTTGCACTTCCTTTGCCTTTTCTGACTCAGATCTCATTGTGTTGTTTCCTCCTTACATTTATTACCACTTAAGGTTCATTTGCATTCCCTCTCTGTCCACAGTGATCAGAGTAACACCTCCCAAATTAGCATCATTTGCGAGTTTCATTAACGTGCTGTTTACTCTCTCTCTCTTTCAGATCATTAATAAAGATGACCTTCGTGCACCCCGCCTCCCCCAACTCAGTATATTTCCATTCGCCATCACCCTTTGTTTGCAGACTTCGAGCCAGTTTTAAATTTATGTGGCAGCCCTTCTTACTAAGCCAATTTGAATTAATTTTGAGTGTAACACTTTATACCACTATATCAAATGCTTTTCTTATAGCTGCATGCATTCCGTCAATAGTAGGCTGCCACCTCTCTACTTGGTATTCAGGTTGAAAGCTCTCAATTCTGCCTGGCATTTTACTTCTTTAAAAGTCACTGTATCCTCTGTACCAACTCGGGACTTTCCCCTAATTTTTCGGTTATTTTGAAATGATTGATGTTATAAAAGAAAGGATTTGGAGAGCTATTTCTGGCAATCGATAGCTTTCATCTTTCTTTCCCACATCTGCTCTTGCGGTGGAGCAAGTAACAGTGGTGAAATCTCCTCGCATTCCAGGACACCTGTGATCTGGACCTCCTAGTTTGAAGGCCCAAGCAGTCCTTTCCCTTGTTTGAAATTCAATATCTATTTTGTAATCTGTAATCAATTTGGAGATACTTTCAATGCCTGGCATGCATTTTCAAGAAATGTCTTTTTTGAGCTAATGAATGAATATAATAAATTGATCTGCCAATCATTTACCCCCTCCCCCCCAATCTGTCCCAGCCCTCTACTCTGTGAAGCTACGAGCGGTTCAAACAAAGGAACAAAACAAGGCTGCTAGGAAACCATAGGTGTACTCTTGTCATTCATCCATTTATTCATCCATTTATTCTGCATCTGTTTATTGAGACTTGAATTCCACCAGACTCTGTTTCAGGTGGTTCTGAGGATATTGCAGTGGATATTTACTTTCCTCTTACACAGTTTTGAGAGATGGACAATGAACAAATATACAGATATATAACCTATCATCAGGTTGTGAAGAGAAAGAAGGAGAAATAAAGACACTGAGGTTGGCTTTATAGTATTCGTAAGGTTCTTTTTTTTTTTTTTTTTTTTTTTTTTTTTTTTTTTTTTTTTTTTTTTTTTTTTTTTTTACTTCTGGTAACTGATCTGCTTTTGAGTTCTAAATCTTTCGCTTTGAAAGATGTATAGTTCCCAGAACCTCAGTGGATAAAAGTAATGACCAACATAACACTTTCATTATAACCAAATAGCTCACATGGCACGACAATATCTGCACTGGACTAGTACACAGTACTCAGACCCAGTAACGAACACCGCAGCAGAAGCCTGCAGTAGGTCTGGCATGGCCATAAGTCAGGCTGAAAACAGAAATGTTCAACCCAGAGAAGGAGGGTTCTGAGAAGGCCTTAGTTTTTTCTCAGGCCACGCTATGGGAGGCCTATGACTGGCTATGCTCTGAGCCACCCTTAACAGGGCTCATCATCTAGTAAATTTAAAGATGGTGTTTTGTTTTCAGAATTGCCTTTATTTTCTCTTTTTAAAAATTTCATTGTGTTTTCCTAGTAACTTTTGGTGGAAAATGATTTTTAAGAACATCAAAAAGTGTCATTTTCCTATGAAAAACTCTAAGATGGTTCTCTTTCACCTGCTGTGTAAGTTCAGATGCTCAGCAGAGCTCTCACAGCTTCCTGGCACGGAGCCCTCCCAGCAGGCCACCCTCCATGTCCCCTCCAACCCTCCCGCGTTCCCTGAGCTTCTCACACAGTTTCCCTCCAGCTTCTTTGTCCTTCTAGCATTCCTTCGGAGTGTCATATCCTCATTCATTCTTCATCTGCCAACTCCCACTTAGCCCTTAGGCTTATCTTAGGTGCTTCTTCTTCCACATCTCAGGCTTTTTTACCCTGGAAATCGCTCACCTGTCACCACCTTCCATTCTAAGAAGATATGACTAATGGCTTTCCAGCCTGACAAGGACCACCCCTTACTGACTTGGGCATTGGTATTGCCAGTCCCACGCACAGAGGAAAGGTTGGTTAAACTAAACTGGAGATGGAAAACATGCGCGAGGGGTCGTGAACTCAGGAAAGATTTGTTAAACTACACTGATGCGAAGATGAGAAAAATGGGGGTGGTTATCACTTCCACTTTGCCATCGAGACAGCTGAGGCTAGAGAGGCCAGGGGACACCACCAAAGCCTTCCAGGGAGAGCTGGCGTGAGGCTGGTTCCGGACAGCTAGGCGGTGGGCAACGAACTCACCTGGTCTAGACAACTTCTCAAGTGAATTCGAAGCTCTGTGAATTCACAGAGCTCAGCCGTGTCTCAGCTTGTAGGAAACATTTGAAGTTTCTGATTTGTAATCGATGGTTTTTGGTGTATTAAAATTTTATCTTATTTTTAAAAAACAGTTTACGGATCGCTTTTTTTTTGTTGGTGGAGTTTTTTCTCTGTGAATACGCTTATTCATTTTCAAGTTCCATAAGACCTGACTCGTATCCCCAAAGGAACTTAGATTTCAAACTCCTGACTTGAGCTGGATTTTGGTGTGAGTTTAGTTTGACTCATCTCTTTGATTAAAGGCTTATCTTCTTCTAAATAACATGTCTTAATAGTTACTCTTTCCCTTTCCAGACCTTCTAAATTTAGATAGACGAGACCAATTATCACTTCCAGAATGTTCAGTTTCTACTCTGGTCATAGAATTTGGTCTCTAAGAGATGTTGATTTTCTTCCAGTGGGAGCGTGTCAAGTCTGCATTTTCCCTTGCTGGAAGGGAGGAGGCTGTGGGTGGGGCCTTCTGGCTGCTTGCTCACTGGGACCCACAGGGATAGGCATTTCAGCCACCGAGACATCTCCAGCTGCAGGCAGCAGGATGTCCTATGAAAGGTGGTTGGTCACATGGCTCTGAGAGCCTCGTGTCTGTGGACACTCAGGTAAGGAAGAAGAACCCCCGAAAGTGTGCTGTGCTGACTGAGTCATGGGAGGGAAGGATTCTCTCTCTTTCCCTCTCTCTCTCTCTTTTGTAAAATTCCTTTCTTTCATTATCACTTTGAGAGATAACATTGAAACTATGATGAGGGGAAAGGAAACGTTCATGTATCAGTTCAGTAGGTATTTGTTAAGCACCTGTGTGGGAAAGGCACTGAGCCCCACTGTGTCCTGGGACAGGGAGATGTGATACCGCAGTGGAGGGAAAGGGGAGAGAAGGTTTGGCTGCCAGCATGCAGCAACATGGGCCCTGTTTACAGCAGGCCCTCAAAACTTGGAAGAACTGTCTGGAAATTGCTGGGGATAGTGTAAGACCCAGAGGTGGGAAGAACCAGGAGGGTTCTTTCTTCAGATGCCTCCCTGAATCTCTGCACTGAGTTTCTCAGCACCACCAACCATACCCGCCCCTTGTCCACTATCTCAGATCCTCTGTCCACAAGTTGAGCTAGTAACTGGATCCCTAGGGTCCCAGAAGACAGAATCCATTTTGGGAATGTCACAGGCCAAGTCAGTCATGGATCCTCCGTCCAAGTCTTGTTGGATCTGAGACTGCTTGGGCTAAGGTGAACAACTTGTGATCGCTCCTTGGACATGTGGCTCTTGTGAACTAAGGCAAACAGATTTAGAAGGGGACTGACCATTTATCCAATTAAAATGGAGTCGTCAGAGTGGCCTAACATATTACAGGCTGTGAGCCCAGGCCAGCTGTGCTCTGAGAAGAAGCTCTGAACAGGGATCCTTGGGTTGATTCCTACTTAAAGATTATCTGAACGTTATTGACCTGTTTGTAAACTGTGTGTGTGTATTCTTTTCTGAAGAGCGAGTCTGTGATCTCCATCAGATTCCTGACAAAGCTCAGGTCCGGAGTCGAGGGGACTTGACTGTACTCTTCGGCTCCTTTCTCTACCAGCTGGGATAAGGGCAGCATTTTGGGCTCTGTTTTTAGTCTACATAAAGTAAAATAATAGCACCTTCCCACCCAGAAAATGCACATGTTGTCATGATGTTAAAAATGCCAAATGTAGGTTAACTATTTGATTTGCAAGCCATAGGCTACTATGTGACTATCATACGGTCCCCATCCCTCCACCTTGCCCCTATTTCTCCTCTTTTTTACACTTTGCTATCTCATCCCAACCTGGAAAATTTTTGATTGTCTTAGATCTAGTAGGAAGTAGCCAGGCCTGGCAGTTTTGGTAATTTGGGAGGTTGAGGCAGGAGGATGGCAAGTTTGAGCCTGTACTAGACAACTTAGTGAATTAGTGAGACCTGGACTCAAAATAAAAATAAGATCAGCCTGGGACCGTAGCTCAGTGGGAAAGCCCTGGGCTTGTCACTCATGCAATACCAAACCAAAGCCACAGTAACAAAAAAACAACCAGAAACAGGGCGACCCCAAAAACTAGCAGGGAGAGCACTCGTAAAGACCTTCCCCTGGCTGCCACGCCTGCTCCCCCTGAGGAGGTTCCCTTCTCCACACTCCCACCTCCTCTCTCAGCTGACCTCTAATCATAGAAACTACCTCGTGTAGTCCTGACAGACCTGGCTCTTCTGGCCAGACTGCACAATCCCTGAGGACAGGGTTGGTGACTTGGTTGTTTTCTCTGCCTGTCACAGTGTAGCTTTAAAACAATTTTTCAATCAATAAAATGTTAGTTAATTTATTTTTAAATTATGCTTTAATGAGCTAAGTCGAGATCATTTTTATCTATTCATCAAAGGCAGACTTAGTTCCTTTTACTATGTGTAAATGAAAGTGATAAAATGGAATCCTTTAAAAGCATCTTACTACTGTCTATTAAGTTGGCCTTCCAGCAAATTAGTCTGAATTAATGAGGGTTCTTCTCCCTCTGTTGGGAAGCAGAGAATAAGGCACTCGCACGATGTGGCGCCAGCCAGGCATTGTGAGCAGATGCAATGACTCTCCTCATTCACAGCCGTGCAGACCTCTCCAGACTCCTCTTGGTGGCCCATGCTGACCAAGATGGATAGGTGGGTCTGGGGCCTTGCCTACGCAGCACATTGCTGTGGACAGAGGCTGGCTCAAGCTTCCCCTTGGCCCCTTTACTGCCATCTTCTAATCCTCCAGCACTTCCTTTGTTATTTGCTGGCAGTAGCTACGATGCTCTGTCCTCATAAGCCCTTTTCCTGGCTTTCTATGGTCTTTCCTCTTTTTTGCCTCCTGGTCCTATTCCAGGAAGCACACAGATTTTCCTTCCTTCCTGCTTTCATTTGTGCTACTGAGGAGAAAAAGGAATTGTAAGCTTCCCACTGGCTCCTCTTAGGGCAGTACTAGACGTATAATCCATGTAGACTAATGTAATGTTACCGAGGAAGAAATTATTAAATGGTCGAGGCTAATTTTCTAATTCACACCTGGAAAGCAAATTGGATGGTGCTTGCACAGATCCTTAATGAAATAATATTGTGTAAGAAGTTTCCAGAGAAATTAATCACTAATTGATTCTTGAACTGTAGAAAAAGATAACACAGAGAGAGATGAGATACTTGCCTTTGTCTGGCCTGCCCGTCTTCCCACAGCTTTCGATTTCCTTAGTTCACTTTCTCATTGAAAATCAGTAACAACCTCCTGAACAGGCATTGTGGACAGTAAGGCCTGTACAAAGGCCCACATTTGGATGGGATGTATTTTGTTCCTGCTTCACTTTCCATCAGGGCCCTGATGTGATGTGAGGTTCTCAGGGAAACCTATGGGTTTCCACAATAGGGCTGGAAGATTTATTTTGTGAATCAGTCAGTGAATAGGAGAAGTGGACTGGGGTGGCAGGTTGAGTATCCTTGAAAAGGACAATTCTGTAGTGGGAACACATGAGTCCTCAGGGGCATCCTCATTCCCCTTATAGATATGCGTGTCCCTCTGTGTGCATTTGTATGTATGTATGCTTATATTTTTTGATAGAAACCATTATTTTCTTGTTCTTACGTGAAGTATATAGAAAAACTTTTTAAATCAACAAAAAATTGAAAGTTGCCATGAAATATGGGCCTTAATTAAAAACTGAGTGCCACAGATGCCAGGCCAGCTCCATGACACATTCCCTGCCTGTGTTCACCCAGGCTGCCATGTGTCTGTCACTTCTCTTCCCAAAGTGTACCATTCCTCAGGGTTGGGCTTCTGAACCAGCCAGAGAGGTTATTTTTGTCTTTTCACCTTGAAGTTAATGCATTCCATAAGCTGGCTTCAAATTTAAAGGAATTCTGAGGATCAGTAGGGTTTCAAAACTTAGCGGACATAGCCTTGGTTTAAAGGACCTTACTCCAAGTCTGGCTTGCAAAATCACTAAGGAAGATTGAGTGAAGTTGGTGGTGTCTCAGGACTTTCTTTTACAGAGTTCACAGCTAGTGGGACAGGTGTACTAGAGGAGGAGACTCAGGATCCTGTGAATCCTTGAGGGCGGGTGTCCTTCAGTCTTTCAGGATCTTGGACTTCTCCAGATTCTCCAGGGAAGGACTATCTGGGCTGAGCCGGAAGCAGCGACAGCTATGCCCACTCCTTCACTCCCCCAGGGAGACATACAGCAGTGAATTTTTCTTGACCTTGGATATAACATGGTTCTTTTTATAATATTGTAAGTATTCTGTGCAAGATTTTTCCCCTCATCTTGTCAACTTGTGTTTAACTCTGCTTTTGCTGACTCTCCCGCTGGCTCTCAGGGGCCTGCTACGCTAGCTCTCAGCATGTTGATGATTGTGCTAGTTGACGAGTTTACTCTTAAGTTGTTAGCTGTACTAGTTGACGAATTTACTCTTAAGTTGTTAGCTCCATTTAAAAAATTCCTAAAGAGATTAATACAAGGAGGCAAAGAAACTCTGATCCAGGGTCAGATGGATGGGAAAGGTACTGTTGGTATGGTCATTTCCTGGACTGTTCAAATTATGTATAATAAAACACCACCTCTGACTACTAAAGATTAGATTTTCTGGGCAGTGTGGAGTTTGGTTGTCAACTTGAGATCCTGGCTAGGGTGTGTCGGGGGGATGGAAGGCCCCATTTGATTCATGAAGTCCATGTGGAAACCTTGTTTGGTTAAGGTGATATTGACAGGTCTGGGACCGCTAGATTCAAGGTCAGCTGATGACCATTGTGGCCAAAGTCTTGCCTCCTATACACAGATCCTACCTCTCTGCCTCTGTAAATTGTAAGAGTTGAACTCATAACAATCCTTCTGCCTTAGCCTCCGGAGTATTGGGATTACAAGCATGTGCCACCACACCTGGCTTTATGTGGTGCTGGGGATTTGAACTCAAGGCCTTACGCTTGCCAGGCAAGTGTTCTAAGTGCCATGCCATTCCTCCAGCCTAAGGATTTGCATTTTATGAAGGTTTTGCTCTTTAATGTAATGTAGTTTGTGAAATAATATTTGTAACTATGATGCTAATTCTATTTTGCAACTTTGTGAGATTTTTCCAATTTACTTTTACTTATTTATTTACTTATTTTGAGACAGGGTGTCACTCTGCAGCCTAGGCTGGTCCTGAACTCCCTGTGTAGCCCGGGCTGGTCTTAAACTCACAACAATCCTCCTTCCCCAGCTCCTGGGTGCTGGGATTACAGCTGTGTAATCCAATTTACTGCTTACACCAGGAACACACTGAGTTTCTACTTCTCGATGCTGGCATTCGTTTGGATGCTTACCATAGGCACTTTAGATTATTACCTCATTTAACCCTCTGCATAACTCTATGAGGCAATTACTATCATTATTTTAACATTTTAGATGAAGAATCAAGGCTCAGAAAGGTCAAATGTCTTTCCTGAGGTCATGGAGCAAACATAACTCTTCAGAGGTAAGTTTCAAGTGATGTTAGCATGGTGCCACTGGCATCTTCCTGCTGTTCTCCTGGGGGCTGCTATGCGTTGTTTTTCTGCAGTGACAAAGGAGTGGAGGGGCTGCTGTGCTTTTAGCTCTGAACAAGCAATGATGATGTTTCTTTGTGGTTTGACCAGAAGGCAATATGACCTAGCAGAGTTGGCAGGAACAGGAGGACCTGAAATGCTGTTTATTGGAGCAGTGAGTGTGGGGTCTCAGCTGAGAATATGCTACAGAGCCAAAAATGAAAACAGGTAATCTGATAGAGACAGCACAACAAATGGGACCTTCAGAGCAACTGAAGAGAGATTTGAAAAGTTGAAAGGATAATGTTAGAGGTAGTTAAATTTCCAAGGAGTCACACGAAGAACAAAAGAGTTGTTGTTTATTTTTTCTTTTAAATTTATTTACTTATTCAGTACATATTAACGGGGTAGTATGCAACATATGAAACACGTAAACTTTGCATAATGTTAAATCAAGCTAAATATATTTATCTTCCCAAACTCTTTCATAATTTTATTTTATTTTATTATTTCCCTCTCAAATTATTTTTATTAGTATATGTTTGTGATATATAATGATTACATCCCACTTGGGGAATTGGTGCATATACATGTCACATCTTAATCATTTTTACTTCCCTTTATCATTCTATTTCATGGCAAAATTTTCAATGCTCTTTCTCCTAGCTTTTTGAAATGTACAGTACTTTATTGTTATCTATAGTCACTGTACTGTGCAGTAGTACACCTGAGTTTCTGTTTCTTTCTGCCTGTACATCATTATGCACTAATCATGTTTTCCCCAGCCCTCCCCTCATCTCCTACCCTCCACGGCTTCTGGTAACTACCATTCTGCTCTTGACTTCTACGAGAACTTTTATTTTTAGATTTCATATATGAGTGAGGTCATGTGATACTTGTTTTTTTGTGTGTTTGGTTTACTGAACCTAATGATCTTCGTTTCTATTCATGTTGCCACAAACACCAAGATTTTGTTTTTAGTGACTAAGATGTATTCTATTGTATGTTCCGCATTTTCTTTATCCACTCATCAGTCTGTGGACACTTAGGTTGTGACTATTGTGATAACGCTGCAGTGAATTTAGGAGTACAGGTGTCTCTTCATGTTGAATGTTCACCCAGGAGTGAGATCAATGAGTCATGCCCTGGTTCTATGTATTGTTCTGAGGAACTTTCATACTGTTATCTGCCATGACTGCACTAATTTCCACTCACACCAACAGTGTACATATGTTCCCTTTCTCTACATCCTCAACAGCACTTGTTACCTTTTTTAAAAAAAAATTAGCCATTGTTACTATGATGAGGCAATATCATGGTTTCAATTTGCATTGCCCTGATGATTAGTAATGATGAGTGGATTGTCATGTACCTGTTGGATGTTTGTGTGTGTTCTCTTAAGAAATGTATATTTAAATATATTGCTCATCTTAAAATTAGTTAGTTTTTCTTTCTTTTTTTTTGCTATTGAGTTCTTGGAATTTTTTTTTATGTTTGGGATATCAATACCTTGTTAGATGTAAACATTGCAAATATCTTCTCCCATTCTTTCAGTTGACTCTACTACGTGTTCATTATTTCATTTGCTTTTCAGTTTAAGGCAATCTCATTTGCTTATTTTTATTTTTATTTTCCATACTTTTGGAGTCTTGTCTAAAAATTCTTGCCCAATCCAATTTCTTGAGGAATTTTCCCTGCATTTTCTTCTAGTAGTTTTGTACTTTCAATTCTTAATTTTAAGTCCTTAATCCATTTTGAATTGATTTTTGTAACTAGTGAGAAATGGAACCCAGCTTCATTTTTATGGATGTAGATATCGAATTTTCCCACATGCCGTTCATTGAAAAGACTGTCTTTTCTTCACTGTGTTTTCTTGGCAGCTTTGTCAAAAATCAGCTGACTGCAAATGCCTAGGTCTACTTCTAAGCTTTCTATTCTTCCACATTCACTTGCAGTTGATTGTTTTTGCTAATACCTTGTTGTTGTGATTACTACAGCTTTGTAGTATATTTCTAAGTTAGGGAATGTAATGCTTCCTGATTTTTACTTTTTGTTCAAGATAGTTTTTTTATATTTAGAATTTTAAAAAAGTGTGTTTCTATACACACTTTAGAGTTTTTTTCTAGCTCTGTGAAAAATGTGAATAGTATTTTAATAGAAATTACATTGAATCTGTAAATTGCTTTATAATCTGGTAGTTTAGACATCTTACCAATATTGATTCTTTCAATCCATGAACATAGGACGTGTTTTCACTTTTTTGTGTCTTCTTCAATTTTTTCATTAGTATTTTATAATTATAGTGTAGATATCTGTCATTTGTGGTCAATTTTACTCTGAGGTATTTTATTTTTGTAGCTAAACTCATTGGGATTGATTTATTTTTCAGGTAATTTGCTATTGGATATAGCAATGATAATGATTTTTCTATTTTTCTATTAATTTTGTAGACTGTAACTTTGTTGCATTAAATTATCTGTTCTAATAGTTTGTTTTTTTGATGGTATTTGTGGAGTATTTTCATATAAGATCATGTCATCGGCAAACAGAGATCGTAAGACTTTTTTTAATCTAATTTAGGTACACTTCTTGATTTACTTACTTACTCTTGCTAGAACATCCAGAACTATACTGAATAAAGGTGATGAGAGTAGGCATGCTTTTATATATCTTATAAAGAAATCTTTCAGTTTTAACCCCACTAATACTAGCTATTAGTTTATTATAAATGACCTTTATTATGTTGAAGTGTGTTCCTTCCATGCCTAATATCTTCAGCTTTTTTAACATAAAGAAATTTTAAATTTTTAGTGCATTTTTATGTCAATTGAGATGATTATGTGGTTTTTGTCTGATATTTTGTTAATATGGTGTATTACCTTTATTGATTTGCATATATTGAACCATCATCCCTGCATACCTGACATTATTTCCACTTGAGCATAGTAATACTCTTTTCAATGTCCTATTAGTTTTGTTTGCTAGTATTTTGTTGAGGACATTTATTTATTGAAGTAGAAAATAATTTATTTGGAGAAGTATAAAGGAGAGAGTGAAGTAGAAAGTAGGAACTCCCCTGCAAGCAGGAGGATTTTTACATTTGTGCTCAAAAAGGATACTGGTCTACAGCTTTCTTTATTTTTTTGTGTGTCAAGAATTATTTCTTAATCAATATAAAAGGAAAGTGAAGAGGACTTAATGTCAGTGTCTGACTTAAAGTGATGGTAGGTTTTTATAGAATTCCATTGAAGACAGCACACAGAGAACTCTGGTAAATTGGACATTTGCAGAAGGCTGGAGTGTGATTAGCCTGTAGGAAGAATCTTTTGGATGCCAGGTATTTCTAATGTTGTCTTTATTAGTCAAAGTATTTAAAAGCAATAAGACATTGATAAAGCCACTTAGGTATCCAACACTTTTGGACACTCTTAAGTTTGAGAGGTTTCTCATCTTCTGAGTCTGTCTCTTCAACACAGAAGTCAGAAGTGGAATTTCTAAGATTCCCTTGTATAGATTGCAAGCCAGAAGTCCTTCTAATCAGTAGTATCTGTGTTAAGCTCAGTAACACAACAGGGCGTGTGCAGACCATCTCCCTGTGTTAGCTGGGAGCTGGGAGGTTGATCTTGTTGGCCACGGGGTACCAATGCTCATCGTTGAAGCTGATTTTGCTGTTCCTGTTCTCCATGTGAGTAAAAATTTTCTTTTTCTATCCAGTGACTGTGTGAGTTGTGTCTTAATGATCTCAGCACCTCAAACAAGACAGTGGTTTGATATGCCAGGGTATTCTGATGGTATGCAACAGGCATCACTTGCTTGTTCATATATATATATATATATATATATATATATATATATATATATATATATATATATATACATTCCTTCTTGTACTGTGAGGTCTTGAGCTGCAAGATAAAGTGGACTCACTTCTAACATCTGAAAAGAACTACATATAGCAAAGATCAATGAAAAGCAACAAAGTCTATCTCTTTCTGCCTAATTTAATTTTTTACTTACATAGTCTTTTACAACATTTAATTCCTTTTTTCTAACCCCCCCAAAACACTGCTGAAAAACCAGAATCATGTATACTAAGGTTCATCCACTTAGCCACACATCCATTCATCCATCCACCCACTTACTCAATAGCCATTGACTAGACCCTTCCTCTGGGCATGCACTGGAGAAGTATTGGTGGTACTTAATGAATTAAGCAGTTCCTGTCTTTAAGGAGCTCACTATGGCAGCTGCCAGGCAAACAATTATCATACAAGATACATCTGTTATTAATCACTGCATAATAAATTACCCAAAACACAGTGATTTAAAGAATACCAATTTCACAGTTCTGTAGGTCAGAAGTTTAGCATGACATAACTGCTTAGGGTATCACAAGGGTTAGACTGCGTTCTTATTTGGAGACTCTGTGGAATAAAGTATCTCCAGGCTCATCATTGTGGGGAGAAGTTAGTTCCTTGAGGTTGTAGGACTAAGGTCCCTACTTCCTTGTGGACAGTCTGGTGGAGACTGCTCTCAGCTTCTAAAAGAGGCTCCTTAAGTTCTTGCTTATAAGCAGCTGTACTTCAGCAAAAGGCCTTCTCTCAAGCTGAATCTCTCTCATGCTTCAAATTTCTGACTTCTTTTTTTGTGAATAACTGAATGTAACTTTGCTTTTAAAGAGCATTTGTGCTTAGGTCAGGACTACCTGGTTAATCTTTTTTTTTGAGACATTAGTCCAGTCTGGTCCTGAACACTATGTAGCACCAGGCCGCCCTTAAACTCATGGCAATCCTTCTCCTTCCAGAAGCTGGGATTATGGACATGCACCATCATATCCAGATTATCTAGTGTGAGGAATTGAAGTCAGGGTCTTGTACTCTAACCACTTTGCTATCCTCTAGCCACTTAGTCACTATTTTAAGGTCAATGAAATAGCAAATATAATATAGTATAGTCTAATTATGGAATAATGTCTATCACATTCACTTTCTTAAGGATTATGCAGATTTTGTATGCAGGGAAGATGTGTGTTTGGGAAATTTTAGAAGATGTCATAGACTTGTGCCTAACTCACAACCTGACAGGTACTAAGTACAAAGGTGTGTAAAAGGAATCATGGGAGTATAAGAGGAAGATACTGTACTTAGTTTTGGAGGGCAGAAAATATCTTCTTAGCTAGGAGTGTCTAGAGGAACATCTTTGGATGGGGTGTCAAAAATTATTCACTTCAGAAAATTGAGAGGAACTTAGCGCTGTAAAATGAAAATTAGCCATAGGCCTTTTCCAGCTGGAAGGAATGATTTCTAAGTGGCCAGAAGTGTGACACAGTATGGTATACTTTGAGAATTGGGATTATTAGGAAGTAAATGGTTTCCAAGCACAGACCTGGAAGGCCCAGAGATGTCCATCTAAGGATCTGGAAAACTTAGGTCTTTGGGTCCCTATATACAATGTCTTTTTTGGGGCAAGGGCCAGAAATTTGCGATTCCAACAAGGTCCCGGGGGAGGCTGGCACTTCCAGCCTAGGATTACAGTTTTAAAACTATTTCTGAAACTGGGCACAATGGTGCTGTCTGTAATCCAAGCACTGTTGGGAACTGAAGCAGGGGGATCACAAGTTTGATCCCAGCCTGGGCAAGTTAGTGACTTCACGAGACTAAATTTTATTTTGTCTCAAATTAAAACAAAATTAAAAAAGACTGGGGATCAGCTCAATGTGAAAGCCCTGGCTTCAATCCCAGTACCAAAACAAACAAACAAACAAACAAACAGCCAGCTGTTCTGGAGGATCAATGGGAAGGGAGGAAGCCACAGTACAAGTTTAGGAGGAAGCCATAGTAGTAGTCCAGTCTAGTCAGAGTCAGATTTAAGCATGGACCTCAGCTTGGGAACATTGTGATGTAGACAGGACTTGAGCAAAGATTTAGGGGGTAGTAACAGGATTGAGATGGGTGTAAGAAGCCATGCACTCAGTGATGAGCCCCCTTCTGAGGTTCACATAGAGCTAACTGTAATCTTCGACAATACGTAGCTCAGTCTTGTCATTCCTCTGGGTGATGTGAGCCCCAGAGAAAGCAAATCCTCAGGATCACATGAGAGTTGGTGCTGGCACTAGGACATGGAGCCCAGATTTCTTGGCCTCTAAAACACAAATTTGTAAGTTAATTTGCAAAGCCAGAGAACAAAATTAAGGCAGCGCCCAGCGTTCCCAGAAACTCCTTGTCAGTATTATCACCCTGAATCCCAGTTCTCCTGCTTGTCTTTGCCTCAGCATACTTAGGGGTAAGGGCCACTGTAGCTTGTGCACAAGAGGGACAGGATATCCCTACCCTGTACAGACCAGTGTAGGGGGCCAGAAAGAAAGGTCAAACTTATCACAGGTATCTTAAGCCCCTAATAGATTTCCTTTCAGCCCTAGCTCTTAGTTGCAGGTGAATTTTCATGGCTGAGGGAAACTACCAGTGACAAATTTGCTGAAGCACGGAGACGAGATAGGGAAATTACAGCACGCTTCTTGGACTTCCAAGGGGGCAGATACTGAACGCAGACGTCCCTTTTCACACACACAAACACTGGCGTGCACACGAGCAGCGTGGAGATCAATCTTAACCCCCAAAGGCCCCCTTGTCTCAGTGAAGCACTTATTAAATGAATCTGTGTTTCCACTGGCAGCTCAGAGTCATCTAGAAAAGGAACACAATGCAATGTCAGTCAGTATTTGTTAGCGTCGGAGCCTTCCTCGCAGTCTACCCACGTTTATTGTCTTTCGGGGGCTCATTTTATCCCTTTCCGGTGGGCAAAGCTATTAATCTTCCTCCTGGCTCAGGTGCTGTGCGTCACTGACAGTCAGGGTCCTGGCTTCCTGGACTCCTGGGTAGGGCACCTCCAGGCTCCCCGTGACAGAGCTTTGATTAGAAAGAGCAATGAGGGAGTCAAGTCTAAAAGCAGCTGGAGCAGGAGGGGTGCAGGCCTCCGTGGCCTTTGAAACACTGGGATCGGAGGAAGAGGTCACTGTTTTTAAACAATCTACCGTGCGTCTTGACACCAAAATACACTTATTCCTATGCAGAGTCACTTGATAAAGAGGCTAATGAAGTGGAAAGATGCCAGCAGAGCAAAGCGGGCCAGGCTCTGGGGGATGCGCCATGCTCCAACCTTCTGTTACCATGGAAACCAGGGAGGCTTGGCTTCCTTCGTTTTCTTTTTCCCTTTGGAAAGTCTCGTCTTGGTAACCTTGACCCTTTCACGTTGGCAGCCAGAGATAAGGAATTCCATTTTCCCTTATCTGGTCATGGTTGGCTGGTACACTCTGATGGGTCGGCAAGGGGGGAGGGGTGCTGGCCGGGGGCTCTGGAGCGCGTTAATTCAAATGCATGAAATGGAGGGTGGGAGGCAATAGAAAAAGAACACAGTTAATTAAGGTTGATATTGCAGAGAAGGTTGTTTTCTGAATAATAAATTCTGCGGGCTTCAAAAAACAAGTGCAATTAAAGCAGGGCAAAAAGGAGAGACAGCTAAAGGACAGAGGAGGACCCGTATCTTTACAGGGTGCTTTTTGGGGGGAGGGGAGAGAGGTAAAGGCCACTTCGAGGCCCCCACTACGCAGGGATGTTGTCACGCGCAACAAACGCTGCGCTTGATAGTAGCACGTACAAATTCCTCTTGCCTTGAGCAGTGGAGTCATGTGTGTCCTCAGCTAGTGGAGAAGGGCTTTGAAGCTGATCCGGACGGGAGAGGAGGCCTTAGGTTTCTGACAAGGAAAGGCATTTTTCTTCAGTGTAGGCTTACAAACGCTGCTTCTGGCCAGATGTCTTTCCAGTCATGTTGAATATCCCTTTTCAGTTCAAGTGCCTGCTGTACGCTTATGTTCTCTGTGCCTTTAAGAACAAAGTATCGATTGAGGAAAGTACGTGGATCCTTGGCCAGTCCAAGGTTGGTACTCTTTGGGATGGGCATCGATTCCTGGATTGGACAGAAGAACGAGCAGCCAATGAAAGGTGGTACTAACCTACTCCTGACCCTCTGCTAACCCCGATGGATTAAGGTAGGTTGTTAGAGATAAATAGTTAATGTTAGCCTCCTCCAAACATCTTTTTTAGACTTTGACTTACCAACCCCAGGGAAAGAGCATATACTTTAAAGAATTAATATTATAAAGGTAAAAGTATTAACATGATTCTTCCTTCAGTATAAGAACATTATATTGGGTATGGTGGTGTACATCTAGAATTTCATCACTGTGAAAGACTGAGGTAGGAACATCTCAAGTTCTAGCCCAGCCTGGGCAACTTAGCAAGTTAGTGAGACCTTGTCTGAAAAAAAAAAAAAAATAAAAAGGGCTGGGGTTGTAGCTCCATGTTGCGTTTAGGATTTGGGTTTAATTCCCTTATAGCACAAACTGTACAATTCTTTCCAATACCCTCTGGCCCTCCAAGTGTCTTTTTTTTTTTTTTTTTTTTTTTTTTTTTTGTAACAACTGGGTAATCAGGACACATAGCCACAAGTGTTTGGAGAAGAGCTAGGAGAGCTCAAATCTGGCTATAGTTGGAAAGGTCCACTTATTCTTGTCACATTCTAACTGGCAAGTCTAGTTGGGGCTGGAGTGAGTTGATTGGCTGATTAGGAAAAGGGCTGGCGGGGACCAGCTAGTTGAAAAATGGTTTAAGCAGGGGGCAATGACAGTAGAAGAGATTTTTGCCTAGCTTCACAAAGATTATGAACCAAGATTTCCTGGTTAAATCACGCCACATCTGTAAATGGACTACAATTCAACAACACAAAAGCATGAAGAAATACTGATGTGATATGGAAGACCTTCCAGCTTCTATTGTGGAAAAAACAAAGCAAAAAACAAAACAAAAGCAGAATTGTTGTAAGTTTTATGTTAAATCCTTTAAAAAAGCAGAAAATCAAGAGCGTATCTGCATCTATACTTGCAGCTCCATAAAGTTACAATGGCAGTACACATAATAAATTTAAAAATTTAAAAATATATGTGGAGAGATGGAGTAAAAATTAATTGAAAGATCTTGGCTTTGAACCATGTGTACTTAATACATTTCTGAAAATTGAGTGGAACATAAAAATTATAAGTTAAATTACAAAGTGGAAAATGAAGTATAAAAAATCAACAAAATCTCTTTTTAAAAACTGTTTTTCTACATTTGTGCTTGGGGATTCTTTCTTTTCTTTTTGCTCCCTTCTGTCTTTTCTATCCTTCACACCATGTGAGGGAAGTATTTTACTATGGCTTGAGAGAGAAAAGGTACATACTTTGCCAAAATATATTTTGAAATCTTTCCTGATTCAGTTCTAGTATATCTTAGGGGTGGGGAGTGATTAACAATTCTCCCATTAAGCTAGCAGAAAGCTGGATAAGACTATCAAAAACAACTGTTTTATCCATTAGAAACTGATCAAAGCATTAATTCAATAACTCCATTTAACTTTGGTTAAGAATAGTGAACATCTGTAGCATGCCTGGTTGGGGCTACTCCCATCCTCTCACCTCTACTAGGGTAAAAGTTATTCCAGGGTAGGGGTATAGGAGGCCCTGGACACCAGTTGCTTTGTTGTAATTTCCAGAGACTTCCCAGATGTGGAACATTGTCAATTAAAGTGATTTTGGCAGCAAGAAAACAGGAAGAGCTAATAGCTTCAACAGCCTAAGACTGTGGGCCTAACTGGGACCTGCAATGACCTGATTGACTATCTAGAATTGTAGCAGAAGTTCTGGGAGTGAGACAACTATAGCGAGTTTGATGCATTCTCCACATGGAAAGAATTTGTTGTTAGAAGGCCTATTATATAAGAAACGCTAAAATAAGCACTTTGGGCTGAAAAAATGATGCATTAGATGGTTAGTTCAATTTATTTATTTTTGGTTAGTCCAATTTGGCTGAAGAAATGAAGTGCTGTGGAAATGGCAAATGTTTGGAAATTAATACAATACTTCTGCATAATCCATGGGTCAAAAACGTATAAAAATGGAAACTAGGAAGTATTTTGATCTTAATAACATCAAAACACAGTATACCATGATTTACAGGATGAAAATACAGCAGCACTCAGAAAGAAATTTATAGCTACAAAAGCTAATATTGGAAAACAGGAAAACTTTAAAATCAATAACCTAAGCTTTCACATTAACACACCGGAAAAAGGAAACCAAAGTCAAGGCAAAGAGAAGGGATAAATAGTGAATAGAGTGAAAAACCAACAAAATTTAAAGCAGAAAATCACAGGAAGAATCAGTGAAACTAAAAGTTGGCTCTTGAAAATATTAATAGGTTGAAAAGTTCTGTTAGCTTTCATTCATTCATTCATTCATTCATTCTTTGTTTCAAGGCAGGGTCTCACTCTGTATTCTAGGCTGGTCCTGAAGTCTCTCTGTAGCCCAGACTGGCCTTGAACTCATGGCAATCCTCCTGCCTTAGCCTCCTGAGTCCTAGGATTACAGTGGTGTGCTACCATACCTGGTTTGTGTGGTGCTGGGGGATAGAATTCAAGGGCTTTGCACTTTCTAGGCAAGCACTTGAACTGCTGTGCTATTCCACCAGCCCTCTGTTGACTTACCGTTGCTGCTGTGATAAGGTGTCATATATTTAGTGGTTAGAAGGCACTATATTGTAATCATTTCACAATCCTGGAGGTCAAAAATCTAGCTCCAATCTCACTGAATTGATACCAAGTTGTTGGCAGAATCTGCTTCTTTCTGAGGACTCTAAAGAATGTTTCCTGGCCTTTCCAGAGCTTGCCTGCTTTCCTTGGTTCATGGCCACTTTGTGCATCGTCAAAGCTAGCAATTTGGGGCTAAGTCCTGGGAATGTTTCCCCTTTGATCTCATCCTTTTAACCTCTTTATCTTCTACCTTTAAGGTCCCTGTGATTACAGTGGTTTAATAAGGATGTTGTGGGACAGTCTTCTCATTTTAAGGTCAGCTGACAAGCACCCTTAGTTGCATTTGTAACCTCATTCTTCTTTACTATGTAACATGACATATTCATGAGTTCCAAGGATTAGGACATGGGAATTGTTAATTCTGCTTATTGCAAGCTCTTAGCTTGATAGTCCAATAAAATGAGAGAAAATGCAAGTTATTAAAATTATGAATGTAAGAAATGAAATCACTACTGAGTTTACAGAAGTTAAAGAACTATGAAACTATGAACTATTATGAATGACTGTATGCAAGCAAATTGGACAACTTGTATGAAATTTGAGAATTCTTTAAAAAGACACAAACTTTAAAACCTGATTAGAGAAGTAGAAAATCTGGATAGTAACAAGTAAAGAAATAAAAGTAATGATTAAAAAATCTTCCCAGTGATGAAAACCTAAAGGCAGGTGGCTTCATTGGTGAATTTTATTCACTATCTAAAGGAAAGTACCCATTATTTACAAATCCTGTCAAAAATGAATACAGAACACTTCAGAGGAGTATTAATTTATTAATAATGTATTAATTTTTGCTTACTATGTGAGGCTAATTTTATTCTAGTATCAAAGTCAGACAAAGATGTGAAAAGAAAAATATGTAATCCCTCATGAACATAAATGAAAAATCTTTAACAAATTATTAGCAAATTAATTTTAGCAATGCATAAAAAACTTTATGCATCATGACCAAATGGCATTTCCATATAGTGTTTTTCAGCATCCTAAATCAATTTATCTAATGCATTATATTAATACAATGTAAGAAAAACCAGATAATCAAAGGCACTTGGGAAAATGGCAAGTTCCTTTCATAATAAAAGATATGCAACAAAATAGGAGCACAAGAAATTTCCCTAACCTTATAGTGGGTATCTAAAACTCTTACAGCTAACTATATCTAACAGGGAAAGACTGAATACTTTCTACTTAAGATCAGGAATGAGGCCAGTATGTCTACCTTGCCACATCTGTTCAATATGGTACTGTAGGCTAAGGTCAGTACAAAAGGAAAAAGAAAAAATAAAAGAAGGCATCTAAATTGAGAAGTAGAAATAGAACTGTATTTATTTAGAACTGCTATGATTCTGAATGTAGGATATCTCAAAGGATCTGCAAAGTAACTATCAGAACAAGGTTGACAGAATTATAGGACATAAGCTAATGTATAAAAATGAATTGTATTCTGTGTATAATGTCAATAAATAATTTAACACAAATTTCTGTAATACCACTCGCAAAATCACTAAATATGATAAAATACTTGGGAATAATTAGTAAAGGAGCTCAATACATCTTCAATGGCATTCCATGTTCAGGGATTAGAAGAATTGATATTGTTAAGATCACGCCAGTCTGGAGATTCATGAGAAAGCTGAAGATAGAAATTCCATTTGATCCAGCTGCAGCTCTATTGGGTATGTCCCAAAAGAAACAAAGTCAACTTACCAAAAGACACATGTATGTCTATGCTTATTACAGCACAAATCATAGTAGCCAAATCAAACAACCTACCTGCCCAAACAGTTTCACCCATCTTTTTCAAAATTGCATCTGCTATTCTAGATCTTTAAAGTTCCATATCAACTTTAGAACTGGATAACTGTATTAAATCAATAGAGAGAATTGAGGGTTTTTTGTCTTTCTAAATGTCTTCAATCCTAATCTATTTTTTCCCATTGAAATTCTCCTTTATTACTTGAAAGTCTTAATTTGAACAATACTGAGCATGGAGACAGAAGCAATGACTTAAAAGCATAGAAATCAAAAATTATACAATAACTAAAAAAATCAAATGAATATTAGATTTCAATACATCGAGGAGTACATGATTCAGGAAATTTAAAATTGTATTCTGTCTGCAATTTCAGCTTTCTTCTTGCCTAATTGTGTGTGTGTGTGTGTGTGTGTGTGTGTGTGTGTGTGTGTGTGTATTTGTTGCAGTTGTTCCATGCACGAATCCCAAATTCTATAACACATTAGAGGCATAGAATTTGGGGGAATCAATGAGCACCTCTCTCCGCCCCTTTTTCAGAGGTTCACCCCTTTCTGAGCTGACCATTGCCCCTCTTTCTACCCTGTCACTCATGTTGGGGCCTTTTTATGCTGTTATTGTGTGGATTTCATAAGAGGGAAACCTGTCTTAGTCAGTCTTTTGTGTTTGGTCCATTTCGCTAAGCATTATAGACTCAAGGTGGCTTCCTTTCTGTTCAAAAGCTACTATCTTTTTTTTTTTTTCCTTTATGGCTGCATAGTCTTTTATTGTGTATAGGTGCCACATTTTCAAACTGGGGGGGCTTTCATTGCTTGATTTCTGAACTTAATAGGAGCTTAGAGTAATCAGACGTTGTGGCATACGAATTTAGGCATATATTTGAATAAAACAGTTGAGATTTCCTTATTTGTGGTCACTTGATTATTAAAAAAGTACAAACATAACTTAATGATGAAGAATAGTCTTTTCAACAAATGGTTGTGGGACATTAAATAACTATTTGAGAAAGATTAATATGAGCTTAATACTTTCTTTACACCAGGCACAAAAATGAACTGAATTCAAATACTTGAGTAGGAAATAAACTAATAAATTTCGGCAAGAAAACATTAGAAATGTTTTGTGATGTTGAATTCTGGAGTACATCAAAAAACTTAAGATAAAAAGGAACAGAATGATAAATTAAACATCATTAACATTAAAACTTTTGCACTTCAAGAGATATCACTAAGAGAATGCAAGGATGAGGCACAGACTTGGGGTATTTGCAAATAATATTTTTGAGAAAGAGCTTTTAGCCAGAATATATAAGAATTCATTAAATTAACTCATGAAAAAGGTGAATAATAGACTTAGATATTTCTCTAAAGAATATTTAGATCTAGCTATTAAGCATATGAAAAAGTGATAAACATTATTGGTCAATAGGGAAGCACAAATTAAAAATTATATCTGAGACCCCTCTAAAATCACCAGATTGGCAACAATAAAAATGATAGGAATTGAAGTATTGACCAGAACATACAGGAACTGGAATCCTTCTATATTGCTGATGGGAAGGTTCAATGATACAGCCACTTTTGAAAAAATCCTTGGTATTTCAAGAAGTTAAGCAAAAATTACCATATGACCCAGATTTTCTATCTGGAGATCTATTTAAGAGAAATGAAAACATGTCTACACAAAGACTTATAATAACCATCTCTGAAATTATTCAAATATCCATTTATTGGCCAAAACTTTTGATATAGCCATATAATGGAACACTGTTCATCAATAGGAAAAAATACTAAAGGCCTGAGGATGTAGTTCAGTGGCAAAGATTTTGTTGAGAGCATGCAAGATCCTGCACATAATCACTAGCTTGTATAAACAAACACAGACAAACAAAGCCAGTTGCCAAGGACTTCATTTTATATGACTTCATTTACATTAAATACCCAACTGAAGCAAATTTACAGACAGAAGGCCGATCAGTGGTTATCTGAAGCAGTGGATGGATGAGGAGACTGACTATAAAAGAACTTGGAAAGAATTTTGGATGATGAAAATGGACTATGTCTTCATAATTCTATAAAGTTACCCAATATTATAGAATTTTATAGTTATAATGAGGGAGTTATATGAAATGCAATTATATTTCAAAACAGCCATTATTTAAAAAAATTGACTCATATCAAAAAGAAAATAAGAGTAGGGAAATTAAGATATTGACACACAAAAATGTTTTGTGAGAACTTTTATTCCAGAGAAGTTAAATGTGTCAGTTTCTACCAGTTAAAGTATTGCCAAATATCTAGAAAATCTAGGTCATTCAGAAACACAATTATTCTTATTATAGAGGTCTGAGATAAGTTTCTTTTGCTAAATTAATTTTACTCATGTGAGGTGTATATAAGTATGTATTATATATCTATTAAGTACCAAGCACTAACTTAGGTTCCGGTTACACAGGATGAAAAACCTGGTCATGGTTCTTGTGTTCCTGTAGCTTTGTGTTTCGTGGTTCTTCTTAGGTATACTTATTATGCATTTTAAAACATAATCGAGATATTACAATAGGATTAATTTTGTATTCTAATATTTTACTCAGTATAAAATCATATGCATTTTATCATATCACTAAAAGCTTTTCGTAACCCTTGTCCTTATTTGCTACAAACGTTAGCTCAACATGCTTCTTTGCTGGGTCTTCAACTTGTTTCTGGTTTATCGTCACTATACAGAATACTTCAAAGAATTTTTTTGGAAATGAACCTTTGTTTCCTTTCTTTTTCCACTTAGAATCTGAGAAGAGGTGATTGTTAGATCAAAGTTATAAATTTGAAGATCTTGGTATCTATTGCCAAGTTGTTTTCTGGAAAGGTGGAGTTAGGGAATGTCCACTGAAAACTTCATGTTTGGAAAGGTGATTCAGTCACGGGAGTTGATCCGTTGATTCCCTGTGCTGTTAGAAGTGGGGCCTGGTCAGAGGGAAAGATCACTGGGACCTGACCTGAAAGTGCTGCGTCACTGGGAGATGACCTGGAAAGCCATTCACTGGCTCTGCCTTTCCTTGCTCACTCTGCTTCCTGTCTGCCACAGGATGAACAGCTTTTCTCCAGCTACGCCCTCTGCCGGACCCTTCTGCCACAGCTGGCTGACCACGAATGAACTCAGATCTCCAGAAACTGTGACCGAAAATGAACCTTTCTTAAATCATGGATGTTGGATTTTGGGTTCCAGCAATGAAAAAATAAATGACAGGTTGTATGAGCTTACAATTCCACCAGCAGAGTAGAGGGCTTGTTATCTTCCTGGTCAGTGGGGCTTGGTTGCGGATTGAGCCACAGCCCACAACGATGGCTCACACCGTCAGCTGTGGGAAGTTGGCTGTGGTCCTAGGAATTTAGCAGTCTCTCTAAAGAAATATTGGAGCACAGATCCCTCATGAAGAGCAAAAATAATTCCTGGCTGAACTCAAGTCTGTCAGGTTAAGAAAAGTGGCTTGACCAGCAATAGGCCTTAGCATGAACTCAAAATGGGGGAAGGTGCACTGGTTCCAGAGAGGGCCGGCTGTTAAGAACAGAACTTCTCACATTAACTATGAGAAAGATGAAAAAAATCACAGAGCAACTAGGCAAACTTGCCACAGGAATATCAATTAGTCAAAATGTCAGGCATGGGTGTCAAAAAGCCAGGTGAAAAACCCAATCTAAAAGAAATATAAATGAGACAACAGAAATGCTTCCCCATGAATTTATTTTCTTTAGAAAATAAATTAGTAGGAATATAAATGTAATAAAACAAGAACTCAAAGATGAGATGATAAAATAACAGAATGAGTTGTAAAAGGAGATTGCAGACCTAAGGAAATGAACTGAATTAAAGTAACATAAAACCTCAAGGAACAGGATAGAAATAGCTAGAAACCGAATTAACAGCCTGAAAGGAAAGTTAGAGATAATCACATCGAATGCAGAAGGAATAAAAGGTTAAATAATTAGAAAGAAGAGGAAAGACAAAGATGGCTCAACATAGGTAATTGGTGTCCCCGCAGTAGATAATACAACAAAGGGACGGAGGAATCATTCCGAAAAGATTCATATCTGCAGCTACAAAGGGGGACTTCACATGCCGTGAAAAACACATTCAGGATGACGGACATCAAAAACTTTTCTGGGTTAAATTATTAAAGTTAAGAATAAAGAGAATTCCTAAGGCATCTGGACCTCAAGTAGCCTCCAATAGTAGGAAAGATTAGGGAATCTTTAAATGTACTATGGTCATTTTCAAGTTTGAAGATAGTAGGGCAGTGTTAATGAAGTTTTGAGGCTTCAAAAGAATTAAAAAATTATATTAGACCAAGTAGTTGTTTCAGGAGGAAAGCACCAGGCAAGCAATCTTAAATACCAATAACAGCAGGGGTTGAGGGCTCAAGACTCCTGTTTACATAAATCCAAAGCCCTTTGACAGTGAGACCAGATTTGGCATGTCTATTAATCGGGATTGGTGGTAATCAGTAATTTGTTTAAACAAAAAGTACTTCTCCAGATGTGTCAGGCAGCTTCTTATTAGTGAAGTAAATTACTGGAGGAACCTAACCTAACAAAGAGAAGTGGTTTACCTATGTCACAGTTTTGGAGGCTCAAGCTCTAAGTTGTGGAGTTGCATTGGTTTGGGCCTCTGGTGAGGGTGCCACATCGTGATGGTGGGAACACGTGTCGGAGTGTGTGGTCACTTTCGTCACAGCTTGACCCAGGAAAGGGAGAAGGAGAAAGTAGAAGTGTGGGAGTTGTTCCCTCCCAAGGTCAAATCTACTTAACATTCTAGTTAAAAAAATTTCAACCTCCTGGCTTTTATAATATTGTTATTTTCTTTAACTTTAATTTTAAGATGTTATAATATCTCTTGGGAATGAAAAAATATTTGATGTACTATAATATCTTTAAAATCCCTCTTAATTTCTTTCTCTGCTGTTAACTTCAGAAAAAATAATTAAAAATAGCATTCATGTAAATATTTCATTTTAGAAACCTCTTTCTCTCTCCATCTTCCCCTGCCTTCTCTCCTCACTTCTGTATAAATGTCAGAGAAAATCTGTAAAAATTATCAGAAAATACACAAATTACTTATGATTGTTGAGAATTCTGGTGATTTTTTTTTTTTTGGTGGTACTGAAAATTGAACACAGGATCTACACACTGAGCTATATCTCCAGACCATTTTCATTTTTTACTTTGAAACCTAATCTCATTAAGTTGCTAAGCTTCCTAGGCTGGGCTTGAACCTGTGATTCTCCTGCCTTGGTTCCCCCAAGTGCTGGGATTATAGGCCTGTGCCATTAGGCCCAGCTACACTTCTGTTTCAATATCAAATAGAATCTGTAAAAATGATCACAATTTATTTCTGACTGATGGGAATTCTGATGATGTGTTGATTTCTTCTTTGTACTTTTTGAATTCTGCATTTTAAATGTGTTGCATTTTAAAAATGAGAAGAATTTTTATGTAACATCTATCATTATTCCAAAATGTTATATATGCTCATTCAGAAAATGTAAAGTGGATTAAAAAAAAAACACAAGGAAAAATCATGCCACCCAGTTACGGCTGCAATTGATGGCTCCCAGGAAAGAATGCATGTGGGTATTTACGCTTTGAGTAGCCCCCTCCTCCCGAGACTCTAGGGTTGATTATGTGTGATGGTAAGTTTGGTACATCAGAATGACTAGATATGGTGCCCAGGTTTGTTTTTGTTTGTCTTTCTTTTTGGTTGAACACTAGTCTAGATGTTGGCTTGAAGGTCAATCCAGATATGATTAATATTTCACTCAGTAGAGTTTGATAAAACAGGTTACCCCTCATGAAGATTACTTTCATCCAATCGCTTAAAGGCTTAAAAAAAAGTTTCCCACGGAAGAAAGAATTCTCTCAAGTTGGCAACATAAACACCCTGCTTGAGTTTCCAGCCTGCTTCCCTGAGGAATTTGGATTTAAAACTGCAATATCAACTCTTGCCTAAATTTTCAGCCTTTTGGCCCATCTCAGAGATTTCAGAGTTGTCAGCTCCCACAGTGACACCAGCTGATTTTCTGGGAATGCTGGGGATAGAACTCAAGACCTTGGCCTTGTTTCATGTCCTCAGTCCATTTTTTCTTTTCTTTTCTTTTTTTTGGTTTTGATTTTCAGACGGGTCTCTCTAAGTTGCTGAGTTGCCCAGGCAGGGCTTGAGATTATGATCCTCCTACCTCAGCTTCCCAGGATGCTGGGATTACAGGCCTATACCACCCCCCAGATAAGCTGATCTATTAAAACCTCTCTCTCCCTTCATATGTGTGTGCATGTGTGTGTGTTCACGTGTGTGTGCATATCCTCCTGTAATACTCTCACATTAAATCATGATCTACCATGTAAACTGATTGGTTGTATTATTGAAAGAGGAGAGAGAGAGAGAGAGAGAGAGAGAGAGAGAGAGAGAGAGAGAGAGAGATACAGCCCTCTTCTGAGGGATAAGACACGTGAATGTGAAGCCCTATCTTAGTTACTTTTTCCATCACTGGGATAGAATACCTGACATCCACAACTCTGGGGAGGAACAATTTATTTTACATCACATTTGCAGAAGGTCAGAGTCCATTCAGAGGAGGGTGGCTGGGAATGTGGAACCACATGGCAGGGTCAGAGGCAGAGAAAGAGCTCCTCGCTGAAGAGCAGAACAGAGCCAAGTTTGGGAGGAGGGACACAACGAGGACACACACCCTGGGTCAATCCCCAAGCATCTATCCCTGCCAGCCAAGCTCCAACTCAACAGTACCCAGTATTCATAGGTACATGAAGCTTTTGGGGGACGCCTCTTGGATTTCTAGTCCCAGTCTTGCCACCAGATGATTATAGTTGTGTAAGGAACCCTAGGACAGCAAGTAGAGCTATGTAGACTGCAAACTTGAAGACAAGCTAAACCACTTGTTTTTGGGATGGTCTGTTACTTAGCAATAGTAACTTAGGTAACTCACTTTACTATCTTGTCATATGTACTTCCAGTCCTTTTACATAATTTTTAAAATTTAATAAAATTGGAATTATACTGTATTTACAATTCCACAACATGCTTTTTCAATGATATCATGAGCAGCTTCCCATTTTATTAAAAGTTGTTCTTGAGTTTTATTTTTAGAAGATTCATAGTTTTTGGCTGTTTTCTAGTACTGCACATTTAGATGGTTCCTAACAGTATGCTATTATTAACATTCTGATAAATGTTTTTGTAAATATTTGCAGAGCCAGCCAGCTAAGCACCTGCTGAATTTCAGAGGCATGAAAACTGTGTAACATAATAAATGTTTATTATTTTAAGCCATCAAGTAATGGGATAATTTGTTAGGCGGCAATAAATAGCTAATATTGGTCCTCTTGGGATTTTAAAAAAGAACTGTAAGACAATCTACTGCAGATTTGGTTCTTTGTGACTCTTGGGATTAATTCTCCATTCTTTTTCTCACCTCACCAGTATTTACAAAAGGGAGAATTTGAACAATTTATATCACACACACCCACACACACACACACACACACACCCACACACCCACACACCCACACACCCACATTTGTCTTGTTCACAACTATCTGCACTGGCCTACATCCCGACAGCTCATCAACCTATACTGGAGCTCCAGCCATGGTTTTGTGTGTGTGTGTGTGTGTGTGTGTGTGTGTGTGTGTGTGTGTAGACATCAAGTTCATACAATTTCTTTTTGGATATTCCTCAGGATGTCCAAAAGAAAAGTTCAATATCTCTTTATAGTCTCTTTTCACTTCCTTGCCTAAATAACCTTGATGCAGAGGTGGATTAAGGTTGTAAGAGATGGGATGATGTGACAGTGTATTTGTTATTTATTGCTGTATAATGATGTCCCAAATTTTAATGGCTTAGGACAACAAATATTTGTTCTTTCTTATAATGTCTGAGAGTCAGCAGAGAAGGAAAGAGGATGTATGTGGGTGGGGGTGGATGGGGAAGGGAAATGAAAATGATCAGGATGCAATATGTGTATGTGGCAATTCCTCAAGGTGAATATTATTATTTACATATCATAAATAGATACTAATGAAAACAATAGTTCTGGAATAAAAATAAAATAAGATTTATATTAAAAAATCTGAGAGTTGGAGCCTGGTAGTGGATTAACTGGTAGTGTTTTTAATCTCAGAGTCTTTCATGAGGTCAAAGTCAAGAGGTTGCCTGGGATTGCAGTATTCTGAAGACTTCCCTGGGCTGGCTTATGGGTACACTCGCAGCATGGTGTCCTCACACAGTTGATGGCTGGAGGCCTTAGGGGTTTGCTGGCTGTTGGAAGAAGGGAGGTCTTATTCCCCATCATGTGGATTAGAGAGCTTCTTGAGGGTCCTCGTGATACGGTAGCAAGTTTTTCCTAGCACAAATACCAGAGAGAAAGGAAGGCAGAAGCCACAATGGCTTTGATAACCTAGGCTTAAAAGTCACATGCCAAGCCAGGCGTGGTGTCATACACTCGTAATCTCAATATTCTGGGAGGCTGAGACGGGAGGTTGTAAGTTTGACTCCAGCCCGGGCAATTTAGCAATTTAGTAAGTGTCCTAGTTAGGTTCTTGTTGCCATGACAGAATACCCCCCATCTACAACTTAAGGGGGGAAAGATTTATTTTAGCTCACAGCTTCAGAAGGTCTCATGCTGCCCATTCATGGCAGCTGGCAAAGGTGTAAGCACACGGCAGAGGCTGGAGAACTGCTCACAGCATTGTAGACAGAAACCAAGAGAAGCAGGAGCCAAGTGAAGCGTGGAGTGGGCCGATATCTGGAGACTCAGGCAAGACCCCAGGCTTCCCACACAAAAGGTGTAACTATGTTTTTTCTCCCTTCCTTTACTCAGTTCAAGCTGCCAGTTGGGCTTTCCAAACCCAGGATGGGTGTCCCTCTCTGACCTCCTAGCCCACAAGTCAACAACACACACTTGAAAGCTCCGCTCTGCTCGCACCCCCAATCTTAACAAGTTGGCACAATCTCTTCAGATCAAACCCTTTGCATCTGCCCCTTCCAACTAGGCTCTACCTCTCAGTGGTTTCACAGTCATCCCACTACATCTTAATATGTGAGGCTTTTGGAGGACATTCCAGATCTGAACCATAAGAGTGAGACTTTTTCTCAAAATAATAATAATAATTAAAAAGATTGAGACTGTAGCTCAGTGTGAAGATCCTGGCTCAGTCTAAAGCACTGCAGTACATACATTCGCGTGCCATCACCGCTCCTCTCTCCCCTTGGCCATTCAGAGTAACACTGGAACAGAAAAGGAGAGAATCACACAAAGTGGTGGGTATTGGGGCGAAACAGGGGTCGATGTGAGCCATCTTGGAGACTGGCTACACAGACACCATTCTTGTGCCATTTGTTTTAGAGTTACAACAATGCCTACTTTCAGTTCATTTGTGTGAGGATAACGTTTTTGGATCTAGGCCCTTTGATGGGGTGGGTTAAAAATGAGACGAGGAAGCCAAGCTAAGATCCAAAGTGGTATATGGGGGCAATGTAAGCAATGCTGTGTATTTAACCTGAATTGTTTATAGTGTGTATGAGTGTTTCTGGTGCAAAGGTACAAAGAGAAAAATACCTAAGAGAAGTCTGTGACCTGCGTTGTGACTGCTGCAGGACATAGCTTTCCTGTCATCCACCTCTGTACTTAGCCTTGCCCAGATAGGTAATTGTAGTTCATATGTATGTCCTCCTGCCTCTGTCTAGACTTTTCTCTTACTGGTCCTTAACTGAAGCACTGAATTTGAGATAGCCCCAACTATGAGACAAAGACTTTTAATTCAGATAGTTCATTTAGAAGATGTTGCCACAAGGTGCTGGTAGGAGATTGGGGTTTATGTACTGACTACAGTAGGGCAGTACTGGTAGTCAAGTGAGCAAATTATTTCTGTGGGTGATTGATTTAATTTCTCTAGGGAATGCTGGGAACTAGTGTAGAACCATGTGAGTTTTCCTACCTGTGGGACATGGTCCTAGATCACTTATCCACCAATGTCATCCATGATTGGTTGAAGGCTGTTCCCAGAAACTGTTAATTTTTTGGCACTCTGGCCTGCCAATCGAGCAGGCAGAGATTATGTGGCAGCTGGAGGAAGCCTTTGGGTTTGGAATTGCAGGTGTTGGCAGTTGAAAATTACACCTGTAGGGATATGTTATGTGCCAAGGAGACACAGAAGGGCACCTATGGTCTTTTTCTGTGACTACCTTCAGTATTCAGGTCAGGCACCCTTTCCCACAAAACATCCCCTCCTTCAATGGCTAGGTGACCCTTCTCTTTGTCCCTACTCCTTCGCCCTTCACCACGTCATAACTGTTTCTCTCTCACTACAATCTGGGCTCCCTGAGGACACAGACAATGTCTTCCATCTCAGTACCTCTAGGATGCTTAGCCATAGACCTGGCCCAGAATCTGGCTCATGCTGGGTGCCCAATAAATCCTGAGTGAGTGAATAAATGAATGAATAAAGAATTTGCTTCATCGTTTGGAATAGTATTGGTAATGCTCCATGTGTTCCTGCGTTTCAAAGCTTTATCATAAATTATTACCATTTCTACTGTCTCAGGCTTATTTTATGGGAATAATTTTCTATGAAGGGGTCTTTCAGGTGCAGGCAAATCACTAACATGTTTATGGCATACCCGCTGGCATGGTGCTGGCTGATTCACCGCGGAGCACCCCCCTAGACTTCAGGAGAAAAGCTGGAAAGGGAAGTGAGAGACTGTCATGCAGCAGTCTTCTGCCCAGAACCCCTCACAAGAGGTGGAGGAGGGGGAGGAGGGATGGCTAGGTTTCCAACCAGCCAGAGAGCTGCCCCAGAGGTCTTGCTGAGTCTCATTTGGGGCACTCATGATTTACTCATGGCCACAGCCACTTAGCACTCTGGGAAGAATGCACTGTCTGAGTCTAGAGCAGCAGTGATGATTTGGCTGTTATTATGGATAATAATCGTGTTTGTTGTCTGTGCAGCCTGGGCTTATTTGAGAGCTTTGTTACCACTGCTATAATTTTAAATATTTTAATTAATGATACTTTGCTGTGCGTGTGCCTCGAGGCTCCTTAAGCAAAATGAGCAATTAAAAAAATGTGAAAAGCAAATGAATGAAAATAAAAGAAAAGGCTTTAAAAAATCATTCTGTTTCTGTGATGTTTTGAGATTGAAAAATGTATCCCACTGCCTGCTGCCGGCAAGAGAAAATTTTCACTGCTTCGTCCTGTTATCTTTTTCTCTCGTAGTCATCCATCTCTTGCAGCTGCTGAGTGACACGGAATATACGTAACGTATCATCCCAAAGGACAGGGCCAGAGGGAAGGGCACAACGAAGGCCTCCAGGTCCAGCAGGCTGGGAGCCTCCCGCTTTTAAAAGTGTTTCATCATCACCAATCATTCTGGTCATCCATTATTTTTGTATTTTTCCAATTCTGTGGCCATCAGTGAAAAGATACCCAAGAACGGGTCTCTCTACCTGTGAGTTCTTTCAAGGTAATGTCTGAAAATATTTATGGCAAAGTAACTGCAGCCCCGCAGTGTTCCGTGAGGTGAATGGATGAACGCACAGGAGGGAGGCTGGTCGTGCAGATACTATGAACTGAGTAAAAAAGCAGATTGAGATGTGGTCCACAGTGAAACTATGTTGACTCCTGTGACACCTGTGCGATGTGTTTGGGATCATAAGGGACTGGTCCTTATGAATGGAGTGATATTTTGGGGAGAAATGGATAGCTATTGTGCGATTTTGGCTCCCTTTCCTCACTTCTGCATATGCCAAGTTGCCTTTTCTGCCACATTATGATGCAGATGAGACCTCTGATCTTGAACTTTCCAGGCTCTAGAACCATAAGCTAAGCACACTTTTTTTTCTGTATACATTACCCAGTCTCAAGCACTCTGATATAGCAACAGACTGAGATAATATTCAGAATTATTAATATTTTGTATTCATGAGGTAGAAGTTATAAAGGCCTAAGAGGCAAAATTTCCTTCCACATTTCATCACAAGGGCTCGCTGGCCTAGGCCAGAATTTCAAACTCAGAGTCATGTGGCCTGTACAACTTTAACCTCCAGGGTATTTAAAAAATATTTGTGGCCAATATTTGGAAACAGAGACATCCCACAAGAAAACTTGATTTCCTGTCTTTTTATTTTTTGAAAGGGCAGGGGATCTGCCAGCCTGAGTCTGCTATGCTCTGGGCATATGCTCTGGTGCACTGGTACTGGTTTCTGCTGGTGTATGAGAGAGATTTGTGTGCATGTCTTCTCAAGTTTATCTTCATGGGTAGCTTGAGATCACTGAGCTCAATCAGGGCGGGGATGTTTATAGCATGGAAACTGACAAGTGCTACAAATCAGTTTTCCTTCTTTCTCATGGAGAGACAGTTGTGAAACGCATGCCAGCACACCACTAGGGCCACCTATTGTGGTTTGGCTCTGAAATGTCCCCCAAAAGTCTCATGTATTTTAATGTTATGGACTGTCTGTGTAGCCATGTGCTGTTGGTGGGTTGGGGTTTAGTTTGGATGGGTGGATTACAGTTAAGTTAGGATTAAAAGCATGTGAGTTAGGATTAAAGGCAAGTAAATTTAGGATTAACGGTGTGTAGTGGCCACACCTTCCACACCTGGATGCAGGAGGGGCTAATCACTGGGCGGAGACCTGAGAGGATATATAAACTGCATCCTGCCTTCCTTGAGTACGAGGACTGGGACTCGGACTGGTCTCAACTACTCTCATTTGCCTACCTGTTTGTGATGTTGTGAGAAGCTGCCTCTACCTCTGTCTCTACCATGTTCTTCGATTGCTGCTGGCCGCCCCTGAATGGATTGTGACCTTCTGAAACTGTGAGCTAAAGTAATCTTTTCCTCCCCTAAATTTGTGGGTGTCAGGTATTGAGTCACAGCAACGAAAAGTAACTAAGACACCACCCCTTTGGATGAGTGTGTCAGGTATGCATGGACTCTTCACACCTATAGTTCCACATTCTCTCTCTCCCTAGTCAGATTGAGTTACCCTTTGGCCCTGGGCTTACAATCCAAATTTAGGATCTTCTTAGGCCACTTCTTTGTGTTTTCTGGGGCCTCTGTGAAAATAACCTTTGACCCTGTGACTTTGTTTGAAAAGACAGGATCATCAAAGAAGTCTTGGGAGGGAGAAAGAAGTTTAGACTTTGTCTCTGGAGGAAAAAAAAAAAAAAAACGGCCGGGTCTGTGGAGATAAAAAGAAAGCTAGAAAATAAAAAAGAAAGAAAGAAAGGAAGGAAGGAAGGAAGACAGACAGACAGACAGACAGACAGAAAGAAAGGAAGGAAGGAAGGAAGGAAGGAAGGAAGAAAAGAAAAAAACTTCTGTAAGCTAGGGAAGGGAGGTTGGAAATATGAATGTCTTGTGTGGCAGATGCCAGCCTCTGTTTATACATGGTATTCTGGTTATATGCCCTTGTGGATGAACACTGGACCCTACAGCCTGGGAGTCTAATGAAATTGTCTCTTGCTACACTAGTTGGGCAAAAATACAGGAAATGTTACATGTCTGACTAGACCACTTATTTTCTGAGGCTGGGAGCAAGACAGAGACACCTACTGGCAGAGTTGACATCATGGCCATGCAACCCCTAGGTAAAAGGGCCCACTGCTCAATTTAATGCGCTGCTGCTAACATCTTGAAATTCCTAATGTTTTTAAACAAGGAACCCTGCCTTTTCACTTTGAATTCTGCAAATTAGATCTCAGGTCTGCCCCACTGGAAGCTGAAAACCAGGGGCCTTGGCTTCATCAAGGCTCATTTAGATTTCTGTGTCATCCTGAGAAGTGAAGAAAGGAATCTCTCAAAATTTTACATTGTTATGGTGTAACTAGGAAGTGTTTTCCAAAGATGCTTATACTTGGGAACTTGATCTCCGTTGCAACAATGTTCAGAGATGTGTCCTAGAAAGCGGATTAGATCACAAGGATGTTATCCTCGTCAATCCATTGAGGTGATCATTGCTGAGTGGATTATCCGGAGATGAGGTGCAGGTGAAGAGAGCAGATTACGGCAGTGTGACTTTGGGATTATATCTCGTTCTAGTCCCTTTCTCCCTGGCTTTCCCTTGATCTCTCTGCTTCCTGGCTGCCATCGTTGAGAAGCATCCTTTGCCATGCCCTGCTGCTGTCACTGCTGTTTGGAACCAGCCAACCACAGACTGAAGTCTTTTCTTCTTTACGTCATATATATGTTGGATAATTTGTCAGTGACAAAAAGTTGATCAATACACTCATCAACCCTCTTGACGAGGACTGCACCAGGTTTATATGGTCAGAAACACCAGCAACATGTGATTTCGTGGATTAATGCAGAGGTGTCCCATTTATTGTACTAGGTTGATTCTTTTCTTTTTTCTAGCCATTGGATTTTGGTGACTAAACTGGGTGCTGAAGTTTAGTAACATAATGACTTTGACAAGGCCTCTAGCCAAAGAAATTCAGAATATAGTGAAGGCTGTGCAGAGGTAAACTCACAACTCTCGCCTCATGTAGCACATCAGAAATGAAATCAATAAAAATTACCATGGAGAGCAGAAGCCTGTCAACCATTGTGCACAAATTGGATCCAGGAAAGGGCTGGCAGTCTCTGAAGATGGGTAACAGCTCTCTAGGTGGAGAGGACAGAAGGCGCAAGCCAGAGGCTTAGCTAGAATTCTGTTGCTTGAACTCTGCTATCTTTCGATGGGGCTGTAACTTTTATCAACAAGGTTCCCCTTTAAGTTGTACACCCTCTGTGTCATGGGTGTGATGGAGCTACAAAACATTCTAGAAGCTGGCTCAAATGATTACTTGGTAATCAGATCTTTCTTGTTATGTGGTGGGGTAACATTTGGGAATGCCAGTACATCTACTAACTGCAGACCAGTAGCCTACTTGGGCAGCCAGACCAACAGTGCCCATGGGAAACCTCAGAAAAGGGAAATACAGAAAGAGGAATTTGCCAGCTTTTCATTGTAAAAGGCTGAGATTATGAGTGGCCTCAGGAATCAGAGAAGCCTGAGAAAAATGCAGGTGGGCTTCCTGTAATTACGTAGGCTTTTGCAGACAGGGATAAGGAAGAGCCAGAGGAAAAGTAGAAGTAGAAAGAGAGAGTGGGAGCAAAGAGTCCCAAGCACCAGGACCACCCTTCTTTGATGTGTCCTTGGAAAAAGACAGAAGAGCATTTAAGGCAGAAACCTTTAGCCCTTTTAAAACCAATGACTCCTTAATATGGTAAATATTTTATGAAGTTTCCTTTGTTATCTTGGAGTAGAATGAAATCATGGATTATATAACTCTCGTTATTGTGACAATCAATATGGCTATACATTTCCAAAATATCCCACTGAGGACAGTTCTTGTTGAGAATCTATTGGGCTTCCTTCCTGGATAGGAACCAGGAATAGCTCTTCTCATAGGGTGGGGTGATTGACAGAGCTTGCACTTTCCCGAGTCCTCAGGAGCTGCCGGCTGCCGCAGGTTGTGTGTGAGGCTGAGGCAATTGTTATGTGGGCCACGCTGAGTGCCCTGGACATCACCATGGAGTGGGTGTGGTAGAAGTCGAGGAGACTGAAGAGAGAGGACAGATCCAAAGGAACCTTGTGTTTGGAGTAGAGAATGGCTCAGCAGTGACCTGTGTAGCCTGACCACCCACATCACAGGAGATGGGGCTTGGTTCCCACACTGCACAGAGATTATTGCTGGGAAAAAAATCATGCTTCTTTTGCATATGAAGTTTGTGGACCAACGTTCTTCCAGGTACAGCTATGTTCAGAAGGGTCCCTCATTTGGCTGAATCCAGCCTCCCTTCCATTTCTCCTGTACAGTGTTGTAATCACCGCTTGTGATCTGTTGCCGAAACAGAGATCTGTGCTCCTTCAAATCCATCCGGAATAATCTGAAGGTTCTGGTGCAGTCTAGATAGTATGCAGGTTTTATGAAACAGAGAAAAGAGAGGAGATTGCAAGCGTAGATTTGTGGAAGGGAAAAATTGTTTCCTCAATGGCCAATAACCAGGTAACATTATTTCCCATCTTTGCTAGAGTTTGAAAGCTCTGATGGTACTGATGCATTTGTTCTAGTGACAAAAAATGGGAGATAGTAGAGGGGAACCCCTTGTTCAATTCTTGATTAACAATTTGGGTAATCCACCAATCTCTTTGGGATTCAGTTTCTCCATCTGTAGAGTGGGTATGAGGACCAGATGTAGTAATATTTAGGTGCCTCTTGCCATCTGCATTATCATGGTTTCTAAATACTGTAAGAAAGATCCTATCAAGAAGAGCTAAATTTGTCATCCAGTGACCAGATGGAGGTAAAAAAATTTTCTCTAGGCTCAGTGGCTTCTGCCTCAGCTAATTACAACTTAGTTCTTTGATTGGTACTTGAAGCTGTAAAAGTTTCTTGGAAAATAATTTAATCACTCTGTGAATAAACCGAGTGATGTATTTCATTATACAGATGAACGAAATGCAAACTACTAATTGCATATGGACTATATTTGTGAAAATTTGATTTTAATCATTAATTTTATCTCATTTGTTTTTGGTTAATCTTCTAGTTGGGAGTATTCTCATTGAGGTTTATATGAAATCCATCCATCCATCTATTCAACCAACCAACCAATAAAAATATGCTTGTTGAAGTGTTTAATTTACACGAGTACCTGCAGTTCAGTGGGGATTTAATCACGAATTAGATATTAGGTATAGACACTCTTTTAGCCGTGTGTGTGTGTGTGTGTGTGTGTGTGTGTGTGAGAGAGAGAGAGAGAGAGAGAGAGAGAGAGAGAGAGAGAGAGAGAGAAAGAGAAAGAGATACTGAGGATTGAACCTGTGGTCTTTGCACTGAGCTAAATATACAACTGGTCCTCTTTTTAACATTTTATTTTGAGACAGGGTTTTGCTAAATTGCTAAATTGTCCAGATTAGGCTTTAACTTGTGATCCTTCTGCTCCACTCTCCTGGAGTGTGGGAACTACATGTGTATGCCTCTCAGCTTGGCTAGATATGCTTTCAGATGCCACGCACTACTTTCCATATTCTTGGCTGCTTTCCTTGCCTATTCTTGATGTTACTTCGTACACATTCACTATATTTAGTTCAACTTATTTATTAGTATTTCCCACCTGATATTTTTGAGGAACGAAAGGATTATTTTTTTGTTGTTGTTGCTTGGATCAAAAAACCTGATAGATGGCCGTATGATAGAATGATATCAAGACCACATCTCCCGAAGCACGCTAAATGATCATGTCAAGCTATAACCTGTCTCCATTTGACAGAATTTGACAAAATAAAATTAAGGACTGGGAGCATAGCTCAGTGGTTAAAGCCCTTGCCCAGCATGTGCAAGGCCCTGGGTTCAATTTTCCAGCATCACATAAAGATTATCTAGGCTTGGTATAATCCCAGCACTTGGGAGGCAAAATTGCTGTGTGTTCAAGGTCAACTTGGCTACATAGTGAGTGCAGGACCAGCTCTATACTACAGTGAGTCCCTGTCAAAAAAAAAAAAACCAAAACAGAATGAAACAAAGCAAAATAAAAATAAGAATATAAGAAATCCCCCAAATATTAGAAGAATATATGCCCTCAGAGTGGGGTGAGGGGAAGACCTATAATAAACCAGGAAACACATAACTTACATTGACATATTTGATAAAATAAATATTCAAAACTTCATGTGTCCGATGATACCATAAACAAAATCTGAAGACAGGTAAAAGACTAGGGAAAAAATACCCATGAACCACACGGTAGACAAAAGGTTACTATCTCAAGAGCTCTGTAAAATGGTACAAACAAGGCGTACAATCATTAGAAAGTAACATAAAGGCAAATCACTCCTGAGGAAGCAAAAATGGCAAAAAAACATATGAGAAGATGTACAGCCTTATTGTAAATCGGGAAAATGCAAATTGAAAAAGAATGCCATCTTTATTCAATGGATTGGCAAAACATAACGCAATTGAGCATTGCCAAAGCTTGGGATGGTGTGGGGAAAAGAGCTTTCATCTATTCTTTGCATGAATGTAAGTAACTATCACATTTTATGGAAGTAATTTAAAGATATTTTAAAAATGTACATATCTTTTGATCCAGTAAGATTATCATTTCAAAGAAATAAAGGTAATAATACATAAGAAGAAACGCGTAACAGTAACTATTGCAACAGTGATTGTATGGAAGTTGGGGACCACGAGTCTGCATCACTTCAGGGATAATTGTATAATGTATGGTACATTTGTAGTGTAGAGTATTATAAATTCACTGAAAATCAATACTTGAATTTATATTTATTGACTTAAGGGATTCAGATTTTAGGGAACAAATTGTGTATTGTTCAGATCTAGAAAATGTCATAGAAACAGATATCTCAAGTTGCTGAAATTGGTTACTTCCAGTGGGATGAGATTAAGTTAAGGGCAAGTGAAGCTATACATTGACATTTTAATATTTTTCTGTCTAGTTTAAATTGTTATAAGTATATTTATAATTAATAATTTCATTAAGGTAGAAGAGAATCTAGGAAAACAAGAGGAAAAGGAAAAAAGGTAGTTTGTTAAATTTAAAAATTCAGACTTCATGAGAGGAGACAAAAAGAAAAAAAAATCCCAATCATAGACAGAAATGGTCACAAGTCAAAACTAACAGAACTAACAGAAATGCCATTGTAAAGATTTGGGTCTTTAATCTGATGCTATTCTCATTTGGAGTCACAGAGATGGATTATTCTGCGTTAATGTGTTGTGTTATAATAGTGAGGCTCTATCTAGGGTCATTTATATGGAAAATTTTGAGCTCCTCCTTCCCCTTCTTTAAAGTCTTCACAGTTTTGTTTATTGAAATCTTGGTGGTTTATAAAGAGAAGAAAAGATAGATAAGATAGGGAATGGGAGAAAGAAAAAATATTATTCGTGTTCCTCAGTAGTTTGAAGGTTGCTGTAGTTCATCTTCAAATACAGAGTCGTGAAAGATTTATTTAACCACATTTCTCTTAAGGTCGAAGGGGGTGAGATTGCCGCTCTCTCATCTGGGCTCTCTTTCTTCGCCTGGGTCCTCTTATTTATTTCTCTCTTCTCCTGAGCCAAAATTTGAGCTGCTGTGTGAGATTCTTAGTTCTCAACAGGCGAGCCCGCTTTCTGCAACGCCATCCATCTCTTCCCCCTGTTATCTCCTGTCCTCAGAGATGAGCCATCTCTCCTCCCTTTTATCTCCCCGAGCTGCACGTGGTCGGTCACAAACACCCTGATAATATTCTTGTTAGTTTCTCACAAATGAAATAACAGCCGTTTTCTCAGCATTGGCCGATGGAATCGTCCCGCACCCAGATCCTCAGGAAAGGAGGTATCCACTCTCGTTGCGCCCTGTGATTAAGATCTCACTGGCAAAGATACAGGTGAGATTGCCTTTATAAAATAATATCCGTGCTCATATCGTTTTGCTTAGCTCGGATAGCAGCCAGTGTCATTTCTTAGGGCTCTGTCCTTATACCAATCTTCACTGGCTTTCAAACATGTGTGGCACCACCTGCCCTACTGGTGAGATAAGGCTAAAAGTATTAGATGGCATATTAAATTGTGCGGCATTTTTCATATTGCTCATACAAATGAGATAACAGCTGCAGGATAGCGTGTTTCATTCTTGGCAGAATTCCCATTCACCGTGCTGCTGGAACAAGGCTGGCCTTAACAGCTCAGTGGCGTGGGTGCCTCAGTGGGGACCTCCCTCCCCTAAGTCCTCTTCCCAGCCTACTTGATGTGAATTAATAAGGGACAAACCTTTCTTCCCAAGCAGACTTCGGCTTCATGTGAAGTTATCTAAAAATTAAGGAGGTCATACACAGAGGTTTTCCCAAATTGTAGCTAACGGGTCCCATTTTTAAAAGATTTTTCAAAAAAACCTCAGGCATCACCAGTACTAGTATTACATAATGCTTTTCTTTAATCTTAATTACCTATTTTAATCTTATTTTAACTATTCATAGTGAAGAAATCACACGTTTGGTGAGCTGCTTTTGCTTTGTATCTAATTGACATTCAAATGAACGTATTACTGTTAATATTGTTTTCTACACATCACCCCAAATCATTTTGAGTTATGCTCGTAGATATTTCCTTGAGATCATTATTTGAGTAGTTCTTGTTTATACTCTACTAGTACAGATCATTTTTTGGCAGCTGATCTTGATGTGTGATCACATGCCTGAGACAGTCAGGCAGGAAAATCTGTGAACATAAAAGAACTCAGAAAGGAGAACTGGAGAGGGGTAAGGAATATCATTGCATCCTGGCCAGACTTTGCTAGGGAAGATGGCCGCAGGACGTCTCGTCAGCTTTCCCCACAGGGTCTTGGAGTGGAGGATCCGGGCTCTCAGTGAGACCAGGAGCCACAGCACACATGCGCCTTCACCAGATTGCTCTAGGCTCTTCTCACCCACCCTACAGTTACTCCTGATATGAACAGAATTGTAAGGAGGAGACCAAGATGGCACAAGATAAGTGCCAACTATTGCAAGGTTTCCTTCAAGCCTATTCAAGAAAAGTGACTTGGTTATGAACAAGTTTTAAATGGGTGAACTAAAGACAAAACAGAAAAACAAGAACAATCAAGTGAATGGGGTTGAGAGCGGAGGGCTGGAAAGCTCTGCTTCAGAGGTAGTAGAGGCCCTTGGCGCCTGTTTGAACTTCTGCTTCCAGCTTCTCTAGCTGCCTAGATCCCCGGCTCTGGGAGCTCTCACTATGACAGCAGTAACCCCTTCCATGCCAAACTCCAGCTTTGCCCTTCCGATTAGCATCCTGAACAAGGGCTGTGAGCTTTTTTGATGACACAGCCTGTCCAGGCCAGTTCCTTAGAGCTCTACTGTTTTACGACCAGGCTGACTATCCTACACATGACTCTAAATGCTTCTTTACATGCATGGTCTCTTATCCCTGAAAGCTGCAAGGATATGTAGCTGTATCGGATACAGCAGTGGTCGATAGGCAGACAGACAGGAAGGAGTTTATCTCCAGATCAGCTACGATTTAGTGCGGGCCTGCCAAGTGTTCAGACTGAGCTTGTGGGAGCATCACAGGGGAGCGGTTAATCAGACACCAGTATCCAGGTGTGTGGATGGTCTGACTGGTGACCAGAGATTGAACCAAGTGCTTGGGAACAGTTCACGTGTACAAGCCTGAGGCTCACGTGAGACGATAATCAATCCTTGCCTTATTCTTTAATCTACATTCAGTGCTAATAATGATATAGCAAAATTAGTAGAGGATGATTTTTGTACTCTGGTTAAAGGCATCCATAGTTTAGTTTTGTAAATATTAAGGTTTTGTTTTTGTTTCCCTATTTCAGTACTGATTAGTTCATGCTTCCTTTCTTTCCTCCAAATTATCTTTTGTCAACATCCTGTACTCATGAAACTTGGTTTGCAACAAATGCCTGCTGCATTTCCTGAAGGCTCCATGGCCCTGCCTATGCATGGGGCCACCTCCTGGCGTGGCCTCACTGCTGGTCCTCCCAGTGTCCATTTTCTGTCCAGGTTCATTTTGCCCTCTTGCTAAAGGAAAAGGGAAGAAAAATTGCAACGGTCTACATTTTCTTTTCTACTTAGTAAAGTAGAATATCCTCCTTTCTAAGTTCTTAAACCCAAATTGCTCCTCTTTTTCTACCCTCTTAAAAGACAAAACAAAGCAAAACATGGAGGGAGGGGAAGGAAGGAGACAGAAACACATTTTCGCTCTTCAGAAGGACTGAATGCTTTCCAAACTAAAGGAGAGTTGGAACACTTGTGTGTAATGTATTTATTATAAAGGGAATAGAATATTATAGAAAAGTCAAAAAACAAAGGAAAAGGAAAAAGTTCATTATATGAACAATATAACAGAGTTGCTGTTAGTATATTGGTATATTTCCTACTAGTCTTTCTAATATGCTTCCACTTTTAGCATTTAGCTTATGTATTTGACAAAATTTTCTCTTTCTTTAATTTAAAGTCAGCCATAAGCATTTTTTAAAGCTGTTCTGTGGCCTGTATAACCATATATGCAATATTGAACCAAGAGCACTGAGGAAGCCTGCAGTCTAAGGCTCTCACAGAAGTCGCTGTCTGTTTTAATGACTGCATGTTTCCTGCAATAATTTACGTAGCCATTTCTTGATTTGATAGTAAGATTTCTTGCAAATAAAATTTTCACTGTATCATTAAAATTTCATACCTATTTTTCATACCTATTTTTGCATTGTTTTATTAGGTCCTATTTTAGAAGTCAGATGACTAAAGAGCATCTTCAGTGCCCAAGTCATAACTGGAAATTAGATTCTAGAAGCATTTGTCACTACTGCTCCCTCACCAGCCAAGTCGAAAAGCTCATTCCACTACATCGTCACTCCAGTTCCCTTGCTTCCCTCACCAACAGGTGTACTTTGCACATCCCTCAGAGAGAATGAATGGCTTTCCCTCCCAGGTTTCCTACCGCATGTCCCCATGTGAGCCAAAGAGGTGTTCTGTGCTTCATCTGTATGGCTATTGGTCTCTAAGCTGTAGCAGTTGTTTGAGGAAGAGAGAATCCTCAGTCCTTTACACTAACTCACATTTGGTAAATGCTGAGGACAGGATGGTCATGGTAAAAGGAAAGCTGTGGATTGGGGTTGGGGGAGAGAATTTAGAGAAGGAATACCTACCACTGGAGCCTGGGTGACTGTACTCAAGAATAATTTACTGAGCACGCCCATGTTTTAGCAATTGTGCAAGGAATGATGTGATATGCGCCATCAAAGGGCTTACAGCCTGCTGTGGAAACCAGAGGCCTCGCAAATACTGTTATAAAGACAGGAGGGCCATGAAGGAATCAGGACTGCAGAATAAGCTGGCGATCCAACACCCTCACACAGAAGAATCTCTGGCCATCAGGCTCTGTGCTTATCAAGTTTCATTTTAATATGATTAAGCAGTTGGGTGAGGACAGAATAGGATCAAATGTGGCAGCTCCACTGAAGTTCGGGGTACAGGTAAATGCAAACTTCTGTGTGCAGGAATTTGAGTGAGGCATTTTTCATTCCTGACTGGTACGCATGTGTGCTAAAAGGGGAGGATTCCTCAGGTCCAAGCTGTGAGCCTTCTTTCTGTAGTACCTCTGTGGTTCCAAAGGCGGAAGAATCATGTTGTACACACCAAGGAATTGTTCTGACCTGAGGTTGGATTTAGACTATTTGGTTCAGTTTCAGAGTCAGAGTAAGTAATAGATGCCAGGAGTGGATATTCAGGCAAAGTAGGCCTTGATTAAATCCAGGCATGTGTGTTTCTTTAGATCTTGCTAAATAATACATCTCCTTTTTGCCTGTCTCTTAGAGGACAATTAAGTAAAATTCAAGTAAGTCATGCATTATATTATGATATTTCAGTCAACAACGGACTCATGAATGATGACCATAATCCCATAAGAGTATAATAAAGCTGAAAATTCCTGTTGCCTGTGATGTCACGGCCATTGCAATACCGTACTTCTATGCATTTTTTCTTTTTTTTGTGAGTTTACAGTGTCGCTGATTTGAACCACTTTTAATTGTTTTTAAATTGTTATTTTACGGTATATGCCTACTTATAAAAAACCTCTACGGTAAAATAGCAAGCCATGTTACACTGACAGCAGCTTCATTTATCTCTAGCTATTGTGTCTCTTGGTCACTTTAAGAGGCCACATTGAACAGTCGACCCATGTCATTCACATTCTTGCAGGTACACTCTATGGTGTTTGTACAATGACAAAAATCACCCTGTGATGCTTTTCTCTAAAGGTGTCCTTGTTGTTCTGAAATCATGGCTGCATTAGAATAGGAAGTGATCTTAATTACTTTCAAAGACCCAATAACATGACAGACTAAGTTAATGAAACTAGTCATTTTCCTGCTGGGATTTGAATGTGTCTCCCCAAAACCATGTGTTGGAAACTTACTCTCCAGCAGGATGCCTTTAGGCCATGTGGGCCCCATCCTCATAAGTAGATTAATGCTGATTTTGAAATGGCCTGAGACCAAGAGTTTGTCTCCTTTGCCTCATCATGGAATGATACAGGTGGAAGCCCCTCACTTGATCTTGAACTTCTCATTCTTTAGGTTCATGAGCCAATAAATTTCTGTTTATTTTAAATTACTCAGTCTCTGATATTCTGTTATAGCAGAGCAACACGGTTCAATTTTTTAACTTCTTGTACACATAAATGTTAGATAAAAAATATAATAAAATCTTGGTGAAATTGCATTGCCGAGTTTCAAAGGAAGAAAACAGTGTAAGGTGAAAGAAAGGGACATGAAAGGCATTGAGAGGGATTGGATAATGGAGAACTGATGTGAAGGAGGCTCCTAGGGGTTTTGGGTCCACCTGAGATTTGAGATGAGTCTTTAGTGGCCACACAAAGATTGGTTATGTAGTCCCAGACTACCGATGATAGAAAGAGGAGAAACTCTGCATATAGCCTAGAAACTCAAAGAGCTGCCCTTTAATAAAAAGCAGACCGGGAAATAGCTCTGATTGTCCAAGGAGCGACATGGAAACTTGTATTTGTCCTGAGCTTAGGTGGAAGGAAGAACAATGATTTGAAATACTGAATTCCCAGACCTGAACTCTGTGGAGGTATGTGATCCAAATTTATACTACCTGTCTGGCATGGGACAACCAAGCTGAGAATTTATCATAACCTGGTCAATGACCACTGAAACCCTACAGACTCTAGTACAAGCAAATATAAAATTGCTCAGTAAGAATCTTTTCACAAACCAGGGCATATAGAATTCTGTAGACCTGACACTCTTGACGAAGAGAAACTTACAATGAAATCCAGACAAACCTCATAAATCAAACTGCCACACATCAGGGTCAGGAGATGCTATACTCAGGCATTCTCATCCACTCCTGGTAGGAGTGAAAGATGGTAAGGCGACACTAGAGAGCAATGTAGCACCAACTAGTACATCAGAAGATGGGTGAACACTACAGCCAGCAGGCTCACAGGTAAATGCCCTAGAACATTCTCTCACATGGACACAAGAATATGCTCAAGGGTTTCATTGTTTCTTATTTGTAAAAGCAAATTACAACAATAATCAAAAATTCAGAAGAGAAAAAAGATAAGTAAAATGTGATTTATTCATATACTAGAATACTCAAGTCATTAAAATGAATGAACATATTCAAATGTGTAAATCTTAAAAACATAATGTTGAATGAGAAAGCCAAGTTTTTCAAGGATTAATATAGAATACTACGTATGTAAATTAAAAACATTATCAAGATTATATATTATTTATGACCATGTGTGAAGTTAGTAAATATGAAAATAAGAAAAATATCAATCTAAGAAAAGGGTCTCCCTTTGAGAGGTAACAAAGGTGAAGGACTTAATTAAAGTTATGTCTGATTTTTAAACTTTTTACAATAGTAGCAGTGCACCGTATGGACTTTCTACAAAGCAGTATATTTTATTTTTTACTGTGAAAAGGAAACCTTTCCCAAATATCATTTTTCTGTAGATTTTAAAAAATGAGGTAGTGTATTATAGATTTCAGTGTAAACTTCATTTATATCAATCCTACCATCCTCTTCCTCCTATTGTTTCTATGTGATGTGTTGCCTTTGTCCCCATCAAAACTTCTGTGAATATTTGATTCCCATGGGTGATGCTGGGAGGTAAGGCCTTTAAGAGGTAGTTAAATCCTCAAAAGAAATGACTGCCTTTCTCATGAAAACAAGTTCCAGCTCTCCTTGAACGGAATTAGTTACCATAGGGTTTTGTAAAACAAGACTGACCGTTGTGTTTGCCTTTTTACTATGCATGTGCTTATCTTCTGCGTCCTTCTACTAGTTGAAGCAGTGAGAGACGCTCACATGATGCAGCGACCCTAAGCTGGGCCTTCCAGCCTTCAGAACTGTGAGTCAAAAGAAATGTCTTTATACATTATACAGTCTCAGCTATTTTGTTATGGCAACTGAAAATAGACTAACACACCAATCATAATCAAATCACACATTTTCTTACTCTGAACATACCAGGAAGAAAATAGTGAAGACAAAAGACTACATCCATTGTAAGAAACTTTTTTTTTTTTTTAAAGAACAAAGAAATAGGAGAAATTCTGCTGTTGGCACTAGTGAAAATCATGTGCCAAGTCCTCTTGGTAGTGGAGAGAGTACTAGATAACTGGCTTTGATCTGCCACCAGAGTAGCTCTCCTAGGTACTGCTCTCCACCACAACATCCGGGATGCAGTATTTTCCTTCTGGAAGCAGTACTTAATGTCTTAGTTCCAAAAGGCCCTGATTTGATTCCCAGCACTTCCAATAAGGGTGTGTGGGTGGGAAAAACACAAGCTGCTTATTTTCCCAGTTCACATCCTGCTGTAGGGAGTTCTAGGGCATTGGCGTTTGAGCAACCACTGGCCTTTATTTTCAGGACTCATACTTGGACCAATTAGCCAGTCAGTTAGCTTTCTAGAACCTTCAAGGGATATTAACCAAAGTCAGAGGTCTTAAGGAGTTATGGTCCACAAATTTTGAGCCTGCTTTTGTAGTATCTGTCTCTTAGCAACAGGCACAAGAGCTCTGGACATACCTGTCGCCTTGGGCTTAGCTGCTTCCATCTTGTCCTCCCAGACAAAGGGTTGAGGCAGGGCTAATGAGCCTCTCACCCTGGAGCACTCTAGAATGGAGTAATTGTATTTTTGAGCAGTGTGTAAAAGGCTCACTCCTCATTCATGCTTTCTCCATGGTCCCAGTTTTAATTACCTCTGTGCCTCCCTCCTAACTACCTTTACTTACACTAACCTTAGCTTAGGAAGTTAATATTTGCCTCTTAGCTATCTTAGATTACCTTTTAGTGTCTCTTAAGCAAGTCACTATCTCCTTTCCTTTCTGCTTTTAGTTTGGCAATCTGGTGCTGAAATAACAAGTCATATTAACATTGTGATTCAATTTTCTCTAAGCAGTGAGCCAAGGTATACTATGTAACAGCTTAACTGGTTTAGTTCCTAATAAAATGGATTATTGGGAGTGGGGACGTAGCTCAGTGGCAAAGTGTGTGCTTAGCATGCACAAGGGTTAGATCCCTAGCACTACCATAGAGAAGGGGGATACCAGCTTGAATGCAGTGAGGGAGAATCCTCATTGTACCTTAGTCCACCCAAATTTAGGCACTTCTATGTGTCTGTATGTCTGTCACTTATAACATCCTACTCCTGGCGCTGATTAACATTAGCTGGAATACATTTGGTTCTAAAAGAAAGAAAGCAGTTTAAGTATTAAAAAGGTACATGGAAGGTATAGGGGCATGCATCCAGTAATTACAAAGGTCTACGGGTCCTTACATGAGCCTGTCCCAAAGTTTAGAGTATTATCAGAAGCCTGTATATGTTTTTTCTACTTCTCGTCTTGGCTCTCCCTCAGTGTTGGCTTCATTCTCAGGCTGACTCTTCAAGTTGGGGAAAGATAATAGACTAAATTTCTCAGTTTATATTGTTCTCTTAGCTGATACCCCAGCACAAATAGAATGCTTCTTTCTGAATATTTCATTAGAAGGCCTGGAAAGGCTCTCCTTGGCCCAGCTGGGCAACGGGGCTGTTCCTCAATGAACCATGGGAGTCAGGTGCTGGAGTACTCTGCCCACTTTGGGGCCATGGACTTAAATCTGAAATTTAGGCTGATACCAGCACCTCTCGAACCTCAGGGAGTGCGAGGATCAGAGAGGTTTTTCTCAGACCCTAGATACACAAAAACAACATTTTTGTGGCAGAGGAGTCCTAAATCACTGACATGATCTTCTTGTGAGGGAAATTTTTCCCTTATGAAATACTTTATGTGTGAGTAATTTTTTAAAAATTATATATTTAGTGCAAAGACATTTATATTTAGAGTTGAAAATCAAATAATTACCAGGTGGCCACCTGAAGTGAAAGTATTTAACCTTTAATGTGATGGATTTCAAACCTAGCATTCCAAGACTTAGGGAGATCTTTTTGTTTGTTTTAATGAGGATTCATCATACATTATTCATAATTGAAAAATACAGCAATGTTTTAAGGTGCAGTACTTGGTTCCCAATGTTTCCCCGTATGTTTCCTTTCCGACAGCTCCATATGTGTCGATTCCCCACAAGGTTGTGATTACATTTATGGTACATGAAGAAAAGGCATACTACAAAAACTGTGATGTAGTCAGCATTTCATTGAGCACAGTTCACTCAGAACATTTGCAAAGTAAAAGCGTATATAGACAGTGGGCATAGAATTTAGTCCAAAAAAATGCTTGGGTATATGTAGATTTGTTTAGACAACTCGTGAGATGCTACTGAACAAGAATTGGGCCCTTAGTGAGGACGTGTTGGAATAATAATTAAGAAAATGATTCAATCCCAACTTTATCGTGTGTGAGCAGTTTGCCCTTGAGTGACTTATTTAACTTCTTTGACTGATTCTTTTTTTCCACAAACGGGAAGTAGTAATGATCCCACCCGTTATTTCTCCCAAGCTTGCTCTGAGGACTTGAGATAATGTGGGTAAAGCACTTGGCAGAGTCCTTGACTCATTAGCACTCAACATGGGGTAGCAGTTATTGTTATATCACTTTATATTATAAATATCTATTTACTATAAATCTCCTTGAATACAGGGCATTGCATTTTATGCAGATTTATACAGTGTTCCCTCAGATTTGTAAAGGGAATTTGTTCGAGAGCTCTCTGCAGATACTGGAATTCATAGATGTTCAAGTCCATTATATAAAATGATGTCTTTGCATATAACCTATGTATATCCTTCTGTATAATTTAAATAATCTCTAGATTACTTACAATAGCTAATATAATGTAAATGGTATGTAAATAGTTTTTCTACTGTATTGTTTACAGAAGAATGACAAGAATAAAGTTGGCTCATGTTCAACCTTAGTGTAATTCTTTTGTATGTGTGAATATATTTCACTTGCATTTGGTTGAGTCTGTGGATTTGGATCCTGCAGATATGGACATCTGAAAGTATTCTCAGGTACTAGCAAGGTCTTGGCTAAGGCAGGATATGTGTATTATGTTAATTAAAATATTAGATATTAAATGCAGTGACATAGCTAACGTGCATATGTCAGGGACCTGGGCATGGCTCGTATTCCTTTATTCTATCACCCAGGCTTGGATGTGGTCTAGTTCAGTGGTCCTCAAACTTTCATGTGCTCGAAAATCACCCACAGAGCTTGTTAAAACGTGGATGATGACTGCCTCCAAACCACCAAATTTCTAGTCAGTAAGTCTGGGGAAAGGGTTGAATATTTACATCTATGGCAGGTTCCCAGCTGAGGTTAATGCAACTTATCTAGGAACACACCCTGAGAACTGCTGTCTTAGACCAATCACTCTCTACTGTGGCTGCTGTTAGAAATATAGCAAAGTTCTTAACAATAATGATGGCTGGGTCTTTTGACCTGAGAATGTGACACACTGGTCTAGGGTGGCACATTGATAGTGGGATTCTGCTCTGGGTATCCCTCAATGTCAGCAAGTTGACACACAATCCCTTAGGTCAAGCCTCAAACTTCTGGTTCTTCCAGGAGGGCCCCAGCTCCCAACAGCACACAGTTCCCTAGGTGTCCCACTATATCCAAATACATGAGGCTTTTGGGGAGCATTCCATATCCAAACCATAGCAGTATCGAAGGGGAAAAAGAGCAGACTTCAGTTAGTCTGGTTTTGTATTTCTACGTTGATTATGTGGATGTCATATGCCACTCAAATAGGTTAGTAAATTGAGGTTGTTCACAGGTATATTACTTTTCACAAACCAGAGAGTACTTAAGTCTTGTGGACAGCCATTTTAGTTTTATTCAGGCCATGTGTGTGTACTCACCCCACATCCAGCAAATTGTCTTCAGCTGTTTCTTAGAGTTCATTATATAATCAAGGGATTAACTCAGTGGGTGATATGGGTGAGGTGGGGAGAGCTACCTTTCCCTTTCAGAAATCAACCACTCTTTTCAGTTATAAAATCTTTCCAACACCCCAACATATGCACTCATGTGCTCACTGAAACCAAGTTACAATTAGAAGCATGTTTGCCTCCTTCTTTCCCTCTTGATGCCTGTATCTTGTGCTTGTTTTTTTTCCATGTGAACTTTAATACATGTTTAATGTGAATCTTAATGATTTGATTACAATGGCATAATTACATAATTGGAATGTATTGTGCATGCTGGCGGGAAGGAGTCTGAAAGGTGCTGGGCGAGTGACGTTACATAAACAGAATAATGATGGTGAGATTAAGAACGAAACTAATGAGAAAATAATTAGAAAAACTTGGAAGAAATGGACACTTGTGGAAATGAGAAAGTAGCATTTCTTTTGCTTTAACAACTGGGACTCATTTCACCTCCAAGGCTGTGTAGGTCCTGAGAACTGCTGATATTGAAAGACGGTGGGTTCGAATGGTAGTGGGTTGGAGGCTATTTTTTTTTTTTTTTTGAGACAGGATCTCGCTCTATAGTCCGGGCTGATCTTGAACTCGTTTATATAGCTCAGAATTGTTTGGAACTCAACGGCAATCGTGCTGCCTCAGTCTCCTTAGACCTGAGATTACAGGTATGCATTACCACATCCAGCAAAATATTATTTGGTGCTGGAGGATTAAACCTAGGGCTTCATTCTTCCTAGACAAGTGCTCTAATCACTGAGCCATGCCCTCAGCCCTGAAGGCTATTTTGAAGATGTGCTACATTTAAATCTAAAATGTCCCTCAAAAGTCTTGTGTTCTCAGAAAGTGACTGGATCACGAGGCCACTGTCTAATTCACTGATGATTCCGTGTGCTGTCAGGAAGTCTGGCTGGGGGGATGGACCACTGTGGGTGTGACCTGCAAGGGCGTATCTGCCTTGGCAGCTCCTCCCTCCTCTATCTGCTTCTTAGGCACCATACTATGAGTGGCTTTCCCCCATGCCAGGTTCTTCCACCATTGCTGGCTGACCATGCATGTAGTAAGACCTCTGAAACATGAGCTAAAATTAATCTCTCCTCTTTCAAGTTGTGGGTCCCAGGTACTCTGTCCCTGAAATGAGAAAGTGACTAAGATAATGTGTCTTAGTTTATACTCTGCCTGTCTGAGGATAAGCCATTTGAGACTCATCAACAAGCTCTAGCACGCTGAACCCTTCTTGAGATCATTAAAGCAGAAGCAAGTTCAGTTCTCTTCCTTACTACAGTCCTTGCCTTGGAATGTTTTATGTGATATATTTGCACATTATTGGAACACGGAGAGTCCCATTAATGTAGAGTGAAGCCACCTTCCCTTTCCAGTGTAATTCTGCTATCTCTCACTGCCAACATATTGTTGCTGAAGAAAAATGGCACCTAGACAGTTGCTTTGTGCTCCTGGCTAATGACTACCATTACTATGTTGCTGGAGCTAGAGAAACACATCTACCTGCTTAGAGCCCTTCCCACAATAATTAGAAAAGCATATTATCTGTATTGGATATTTACTGTGTGTTGGTATAATCACAGTGATTATTTTCCCAACTTATTTGTACTATTAACATCAAGCATATCTATTCATTGATTCAATAAATAGCAATATTTATTAAATACCTGTACAGATTCTAGTTGCTTTGTGTGATTCAGGTAATGGAAGACATCATATTTGTGAGTTAGCAGTAGAAATCTAGACAAGATATTTCTGAAAAGTTAAATAGTGCAAATCATTACATGGTGAATCAGAGAAATGATTCAGAATTTGTTCACTCTGACTATGCAGTACACAATTCATCAACTTAAAAATCACCTCATGAGTCTATTATGTGGCACAGGGTGAGTAGCGGAATACTGAAGCAAATGTGGTAAAGATCCTGCCATCTGGGAAAATTTGGAAGACAACCTGATAATATTTATTGAAGTAAATAATGGACATACTGTGTCAGGCCTTGTTTTTACATTCTGGTATGTGCCTCAGATGGACATTCATGAATGCGAACAGAAAGGGCACTTAAATTACAGCAATTGAAGTATTGCCTGTAATACAATACTGTACATAATGTCAATGTTCATTAATAGGATGGCATCTCTATAAACAGGCTAAAGGCACACCAAAATCATACAGAGATTAAGAAGGATGATTCAATGAAATAAGTGACAAGTAATTACATACACATAGTATCGTTTCTCTTATATGAAATAGAAGAAAAACATAACACAAAATAATCTTATATATTTTCTATGGGCTATACATATGTACAGAAAAATGCCACTAGATATACTGATGCATGCTTGTAGTATCAGCAAGTAAGAGGCTGAAGCAGGAGGACCATCTGTGAGAACAAGCAAGGCTTTCTCACAAAAGAAAAAAGAAAGAATGAAAAAGGAAACGTAAGAAAGGAAGAAAGAAAAAATGACTACCAAGAGTTCAGAAGTCTATCATCAAGATGATAATAGTGGTCACTTCGGGACAGGCTCGGGAATATCTAATTGATATTTGTGAAAGGAAGACATAGTTGAGCTTTCAGGTTTGTTTTATTTAAGATAATATATTTTTATTTTCTTGGGTGTAAAATGCCACAGAAATAGGTGCTCAAAATCCTATGGAATCTTTCATGAGTATTATATCATAGGAGTTAAATTAATGCTGAGCTAAAGATGGGAAATATCCAAGACTGGAGGCATCAGGACAGGCTTTGACATGGGATATGTATTTAAGCTGGTCATTCACAAGGAGGGGTACTGGAGATGTGGAGGAAGGTACAGACAGGTTCTACAGTGTGGATGTGGGTGGAGAAAGTCATATAGGTAATTGTGTCATCGATGGCTAAAATGTCCTTTTCCAAAATGTAAATGGGTTATGTGTTTATCCTCCCCACTGCACTGGCCAGGACATCCAGCACACTGCTAACCTGAGTAAGGAGGGCAGATATTTTTGCTTTGTTCCCAATCTTTCAATCTTGGGTGGAAGCTCTGTGTGCATTTGAGGAGGGGAAGCATTCCTTCTCATTTACTTAATGAATTAATGCTGAATCAAAAGTTGACTTTTTTTCTAGTACCAGATACTGAACCATGAATGGAGTAAGACCACACATGGAGTAAGTGTTCCTCTCATTGAGCTATGTGCCCAGCTCTTTTTTGTTTTGAAACAGGATTCCATCACATCACTAAGTTGCCTGGTCTGAGTTTCATCTCGCTACTGTCCTGCCTCTACTTTCCAGAATGCTAAAGTTACATTCAAACGCCTTTCTTAAGTCAATTAAATGGTTTTTCTTTTGTAATATGTAAATGTGGTGAATGATAAATAATGATTTATTTGTGCATTTTTTCCATTTCTATCTCTCATTGTGAACTAATCTGGGTATTCTCAACCAATCTTTTTAGAATTACTAATTTTTCTTTTGCCAGGGTGGAAGACTGAAATGATTTCTTGGAAGGAGTTCACTCCCTGTGCAGATCAGCTTGTGGATGAAGCCTTTTTTTGCCTCTCAACTGAATTGAGCTTCCTCTTTGGAGGAATTCTGAATTTTAATATTCTATAATTGCAGGGTGAACATGCCAAAAGCTTTACTACCTCCTTACCTCATACATACTTCTTTCTGCCCTGTTACATAGTGGAGAGTCTGTAATTCTTGAGTGGAAAAGTGATAGCTAAGGTTGGGTTCACCCCTGCCTTCTTTCTCTATATTTCTGGAATTCCATGTCCTGGCTGTATCAAGTCGGGACCCCACTTTTTCTCTCTCTAGATCATGACAATGCTTGAAGTTCCACTTACTTTCTCATATACGTAGTGGCTGCTTCCTGCTGGACTCGGAGCATCACTTAGGAAGTGGCGAGCACTGTGTGGGAAAAGGGGGTGGATTGTGAGGATTCCTTCTCTCTAGGATGTTGGGGCCTTACGTTCAAGGGCCTGGCCTTCTGGATCTTTAAAAAAGTTTTTTTTTCCATTTATTTTTAGTTGCTCTTGTGGGGAAGGTTATATAGCACAAAATGCAGGTATACCTTTGAGCACTGATCTAAAGTAGTTTCAAGATAGACCCTTTGGATGCTGAGGGAGACGGAGTTTGGGGAAAGTCTCCCTGTAACACACATACACATGTAGTACCCATCTATGCTCTGTGGGAACTTTGGCTACACTCTGAGCTAGCCATAGTCCCTTCAAAGTAAATGTCTCCAAGCCTTTCTCAAGGAAAAGGCCTTGGATCATGCCAGGAAATTTAGAAGAGAAAGAGCTTCCCAGATGCTCTTGCCTGAGGCTTGTCTTAGAGTCCTGAGAGGCCGGAGGGGTTATCACTCCTCCTCTTTTCCATATTTCAAAGCAAAGTTTAGGTACATCTTGGCAACAAGTTTACTTATTACCCTGAGGAATTCTGGTTTCCAGGTACCTCTCTGTAGGAGTAACAGTCAAGGGCTGAAGATTTTATGCTATGTCTTCTATTACTGAATACCATATTTTAGTGGACTCATCATTTCCCGAAATCACAAGCACTTAATTCCATCCTTTGTCTCTTAAATCTTTTCTGTTCATTCTGATTAACTATGTAAGATCACACCACGTGGGAGGCTGCGTGAGGATGAACATGGCCAGATGAGGGCCCAGTGTAGGGTCTGAAAGTAGCTGGCTGAGAAAGTGGTACATGGCTTCCTAGTAATGAGAGTGACTCCCAGAGTGTGGTGGTGGAAGTGAAGGGAGAGGGACAGAGTTGGGCTATACAGTCTTTACAGTTTGGGGAAATCCAGATGGAAGCTGTAGGGTTGCCTCCCAGCTTAGGACCTTAGTTTTGACAACTGGCTTCTTTTAGAGTTGAAAGAGCAACTCTGCACCTGGGTGAGAATGGGGTCAATTTCTACACTTAGTTCCTACATTTTTCTATATCTTAAAACACTCTCAGATGGCCTGTAGCCTCTGTTCTTCAGAAGGCTCACTGTTCTCCTAACTGACATGCACAGTCCACGTGAGTCTGACATTTGACCTATTGAGACTGAGGAAGTGACGGAAGGTCTCTAGTTTTGAATGTCACAGGTACTCAAAGCTTGCAAAAACAAAGGCCTCTCCTGGAGCAATACTTTACTCTGTGGTTGGATTTGATGGTGAGGAGCGCTTGTAGTTCTCTAGGTATGCTAGAAGATGTATAAATTGAGAGAGGACTAGCAGACAATGCCTTGAAAAAGTGCTGCTACTATTTCCTGTGTAAGCCTTATGTGTATTATCTATTTGTCTTTCACGTTACCAGGTAGACACTATAATATTAATAAAACCTCTTAAGATTTTAAAAACTAGACATTCTTGTTTTCCTTCTTAAAATATACTCCAGGATCCCAAAGACTGACTACTGAGAGGAGGTGGTGGCATTAATAAGAACTTATGAAGGCCTGGCACTGACCGTTACTTAATGCGGTTTATGGGCCAAGTGCATACTAGTTATTCTGTGTGTGTTGCCATGTTCAACAAGCCTAGGTTTTTGGCTTGTATGGTTTTCATCTGTATCGTCTTGCCTCATGCTTGTCTTAAATACTGCCTTAAAAAGCTCTGTGTTCTGCTCTTTTCAAATCTGTGTGTTTCAGATACATGCATCTGCAAAATGTAAGCTGGCTTCTGCTCTCTGCCTGTTCCCTACTGAGCCTGGCATGGGTTGGGGATTCTGTAAGCGCTGAATGAATGCTTGATGAATGAATGGATCTCCATGGAAATGAAGCTGACAGTGACAGAGCACCCCATCCTTCTGCCTCCAGCTCTCTGGCCCTTCTGATCCCAATTAGGTTGTGTCTGTGAAGATAAGAGCACTGGGAAGGATCTCAGCCAAATTTTTCCCAGGCACATTCTATCTGAGTTGATGTTTGGAGCTACCATGAAAAAGTTGTCCTATGGATGTGAAAAATCGTAAACACTTTAAGTAGGAAGACAGTTAAATCACAAAAACCATTAGACCCTACAGTTTAATGCTTTAGTGACTTTCATGGCCTGATCCAAAGATATTCAAACCTGGTCACAACTGGGGGCAAAATGGCGCTGTTTAATTTGATAGACTTCTACTTCATCTTATTTGTTAGGTTTTAGAGAGGGCAAAAGAATGTGCTTTCAAAAATGATACTTACAAGGTCCTAGAAGAGCATTTCTGAGGATCAGTGATCAACCTGGTTTGGACCACAGCGAAAAGCTCATCATCATGGTGGACAAACTCCCGTAGGAGCTGACTCCTCTTGCTTACCTCTGCAGTCTCATCTTGTGCTCTGTCCCGCTACATTCTCAAACTTTCATGTATCCCTTTATTTTTCTTCCTCAACACACACACACACACACACACATGTGTGCACATATGCGTGCCTACTCACACATGTATAGTACACACTACAGTACACTATAGTACCCAGCTATCCAATTAAACACTAATCTAGTTCTTGTGATGACATTTTGTAAAAGAGATTAACATATACAATCAATCGGCTTTAAAAGTAGACTCTCCGTGATAATTTAGGTGAGTCTCGTCCAATTAGTTGAAAGTCTTTAAGAATAAAACTGAGACTGAGATATCCTTAGGAAAAAGATATTACAGTCTTAAACTACAGGGTTGACTCCTGCCTCAGAGTTACTAGCCTGTTTATCAGCCTGCTGGATGAATTTTGCCTGTTGAATTTTGGACTTTGTTAGCCCACAGTTCCTTGAAAGAAACCTCTGTCTCTGTCTCTGTGGTCTATCTATCTCCCTATGTCTCTATCAATTGACCAATCTGCAATGGCCAACTAGCACTGTATCTCTGGTAGAATGCTTTTGCCTGGTTGGCAGTTCAGGCATCACACCCCTTGAAACCATCCTCACTCATCCTGCCATACTACTGCTGGGTAAATGCACCTTGTGAATTTCCTTTACCCATCAGGTGGCCTGCCATCACACCTGTCCCCTTGTAACCCTCCCTCCCCGATCTATTTCCCTTTGTGTTCTCAGCTCTTAGCACAGAGGCTGGTTTGGAAGGTGCTTGACATAGAGGTTTGGACCAAAGCAGCGGTGGCTAGCGGAGATGAGGCCTTGTGTATGTGGACGATGCCTCTTCTGATCTGCTTCCCAGTCTGGAACTAGAGGTAGAATTTGCAGTCCCCTTGCTGCTTAAAGTCACAGGTCTTTGCCACTGGGCTGCGGATCATAACCTAGCTCAGAAAAGATTCAGCCAGGAGCTTCCCTGGTCAGAGGGCCATCCTGCACATGCCTTTCAATCTGTCCTGGCTACATGGGACACTACTATTATTTAATGTATTAAATCGAGACAAAAATTATTGGCTCTTCTAAAATACTTATTTTAAATTCCCCGTTTTCTTCCCTAACCGTTTTTCTCTCCCAGACTTGTAATATGTGCTTAAGTATCTAGGTACATGTTTGTGTGTATATATTTTGCATATCTACACATAATTATTTTAAAATAAATTTAATATAAATAAAATCATATAAATTAAACATCAATATTTAATTTATTCCATTAATCATATTTAATTGCCAATAATAATATCTAATAGTTAACTAATAGCTGGCATTTATTGAGCATTTACCATATGTCGAGCTCTCTTTCAGCAGCATTGATTCATTTAATTTTCACACAACTCTATATAAGTAGATATCATTAATTTATAAATGAGAAAAAATGAGGCACAGACACATCAAATAAGGGCAGGATTTACACCATGGCAATCTAACTCTATACTTGTGCTATGATTTAATACATTTCTTACTGCATCTCCTTTGTTTAGTACCTTCGGGAGTAACTTGTTACAATCCTTTCTAGAATAACTTTAGGTAAGGCAAGCTACTTACTGGAAAAACTATTTGCTTTACCACTTCAATATTCTAAAGTAAATATTAGTTTAAAATGACAATGATGTATGGGTCTAATGCTTATGTTATGAAAATTACTGTAAAACTTGCATAATCCTATCCCTAGAAAATTGTTCTTATTTTGCTCTGTTTTTATCTTACAACTCATCATTTAGAAAGGGTGTGTATCAACTTTTTGCTGTGTAAGGTTTATAGGAGTATTTGGCTGGAAGCAGTACAATTTTTGCCTGACCTTCTTAATTCACACCAGTTACCCAAGTGAGAGAGTCTCCAGTGCAAATTTAGCAGCGGACAGACCAACCCATCATCTATCCCAGTTGCTTTTAGTTCCCAAAGACCACGAATGAGATCCATACTCCAAAATGAATAGGTATCTGTTGACATGGAAGAAGAAGCAAACCTCAGATGTCTCTGTGTCCAACCTTGCCTTCCAGGTTGGAAATCAACGCACACTAATGCTTTGTGATTAGGACTCACACAGGCTACATCTGACTCTCTTTCCTTTGGGGGGGGGGGGGGAGGGAAATGGTCCAACATGATCTTTGCCTCAGTCGCTCAGCTGGGCTTTTTCTAGCCACTGCAGCCTGTGCCTACCCGGCCTGTGCTGGTTTGCCATTCCTGTCTGTCCTCACCAGGGCGTGGAGGCATTATCATGATAACAAGGAGGATGTTACCAAGACAGTGCAGTGTGGGGACTGAGCACACACATCCATGTTGTGGGGTTCCATAATATCATTGAGTCTAAGTTTTCATGTCTGTAAAAACAAAGCTAATATTCACTTTACAGGATGTTACATTTAAATTAGATTAGTGGAATAGCACATCCAGGACTCCTAGAGAGAAGCATAGAGGGTGAATGGCTCAGTAGCCTAGGAAGCGGTATCAAGGAGTGCTCCCTACAGGAAATTTCACCTAAACAGAGTCCGAAAAATAAAAAATACAGTTACTGGCCAAAACTAAGGTGTGTGTGTGTGTGTGTGTGTGTGTGTGTGTGTGTGTGTGCGCGCGCGCGTGCGCACGTGCATTCACAGATGCATGCATGTGTGCGTGTGTGTAAGGTTGGGAAAGGGATGGTACAGCCTCACATGAGAAAGGACTCGATGAAAATAGTTTACTAACATCTACACAAGACAACTATGCTAAAATTATGCAGTAAAAGTATGAAACGAGGACATTGAGAGGAGGAATTAGAGAAGACCGTACCCGTATCTCTGAAAGACTAATGTAAGTAGAGAGGTTGTGAACACTAACCAAGTTTTTACAACTCATAAATGTAAATTCACTCATTTCCTCTTCTTTATTATCAAATCATTGAGTACCAGAGTTGATCTTTTCTTACAAATAGTAAAAGAGAACCCTGTAAGGGCTCACTTGTTGAAGGTGACATCATTAACTGGTGGCAAGTTATAAGCCACAGCCCGTTGCCTCTGCATGAAGTGGGCGGGTCCTGCAGTGTCGTAACCCGCTCCTGTGCTCTCAGTTATTCTGTGCATCCTTGATACCTGTTGCATGTTTGCAGACAGTCATGACAGTCCACATTATGCCTTCTTCCTCTTCCTCCTCCTCCTCCTCCTCTTTTCCTTTTTCTTGTCTTCCTCCTCATTCTCCTCTTCTTCTACTCCTCCCCTCTTCTTCCTTTTCTTCTGTTTCTTCTCTACTTTGTCAAAGTAATACATCTTGGCTTTAAAAGTCAGACATTTCCACTGTCTCTACTTTCCATAAACACGGCCATGGATGTCCCCTGGGGCAGACTTCCCTAGCCACACACGGCTATGGTCCAGTGAGGCACCTTCCTTTGCCTCCCAGGACTGGGGTGCTTTGGAGGAGGCTGGTGGGGGCACCTCAGATCTGAGCGGTATCCTGCTATTCGAGTGCAGTCTCTCAGGTTAGATTTTCTGAGTCCAACGCTGACCTGTCACTTTCTAGTCAGGTGGCACCATGTTCCTCCTGTAAGTGTTCTCTATACCATGTAAGGTGCAGCAGGGGTTATACAGAGCTCTTCAGGACAACCGTCAAGTAGCTCTCCACAGAAGGAGGAACTCAGTTGGAAATATAGAGAAAAACCCTTATGAGTAGGTAAGTGGAGAGAAGAGTTTTACTTCTATGTGGGCTCACATGAACGAGAGGTCATGTTTCAGTGCTGCCATGTTATAGCTGTGACATGTTAGAGGAGTTAATGCAACTTCTCCAGGAAGTTAGTTTTTCTGTGGAAAAAAAAAAAACCAAGTTAATAATAAGTACTTCTTCCATCAAATCATTGCCAGGATCAGGTAAGATGAATGGACGGAAGGAGGAAGAGAGGGATTCTTGATGGTAATGAAACAAACAAGAGCTCTACCCTTGGACAGATTGTGAAAAATTTCTGGTAGATAGAAAGCAGATGGGATCAGATTGAAGAAACATAAGGGCAGGAAAGAAGTCA